>JAYJMB010046500.1:0-30589 GCA_036873735.1 Pouteria campechiana
CATGAGAAGGATCTGGTTCATATCTTCGTAATGATGACACATGAAACACATCGTGGATCCCGCTCAATGAAGGTGGTTGAACATTTACATTTTTGAAATTTCTAGGGCCTTACAAGTTTGTATGTAGATTTCAAGGCTATAAAAGCCAAATACAAGGAGATAAAGAAAGAGCTATTGAAAGTACCCAATTAATGCTCTAAGTTAAAAGATGAAAATAACAAGCTCAAGAGTAATCAATGCACCATTCAAGAACCTGAGCAGGTGAAGGTAGAAAATAATGCTCTAAGATAGACTTTAACCTCCACCTTATTTAGAATGAAACCAAAGAGTAAAGGTGGTTAGCAACATAAGAAAAAGGACTATAATTCTAGAAGAAAATAAAGGATTATAGATTTAGTAAATGCAATTCAATCTTCTAACATTACAATAGAGGTACCCAAGAGGTAATGGGTACCCAAATTTATTGCCACCAACCCACCTTGACCCATTCCTAAATAGATACCAAAGATCAAAGCCTAACCTTATAGGTGCGTCTAAGAGCCACAAGAAGCAGCATGTGATACATTGACAGTGGTTACTTCAGACACATGATAGGGGAGAAGGAGTTGTTCAGTGAATTGAAAGAAAAATGAGGTGAAACAATAACCTTTGGAGACAATAGGAAAGGTAGAGTGGTTGAGTTTGGTAAGGTTGGTCAACCACATTTTACTATTATTTCAGATGTGATTTTATTTGAAGGATTAAAGCATAAACTTTTGAGTGTTAGTCAGTTCTGTGACAGTGGTTACAAGGTTATATTTGAATCTCATATTTGTTCAGTCCTAGATCAACATGACTTAGTTATTGTTCTAGACAAAAGGCATGAAAATGTGTATATAGTAGACTTATTTGATATCCAAGCTAAGTATCTTGTTGGCCACAATAAGTCCCTATTATGGCATAGAAGATTAGGACATGCCAACAAAGACATTATAGAAAGACTATACCGAAAGGATCTTGTAGTTGGCTTACCCAAACTGAAATTTAACAAAGGATAGTTGTGTGATGCCTGCATAAAAGGAAAGCATGCAAAAGAGTCTTTCAAGCCAAAAAAAGAAGTTTATACAACTAAACCACTTCAATTGCTACATATAAACTTAGTGGGACTAACAAGAACTAGAAGTCTTAGAGGAAAATATTACGTATATTTCATTATTGATGACTATATTAGATATACCTAGGTAATGTTTCTTGCATCCAAATATGAGACTTTTTCATTTTTTTAGGTCTTTTACAAACGTGTGTAGAATGAACAAAACTTTCATATAGTTGCCATTAGGAGTGATCATGGCAAAGAATTTGAAAACCATAAGTTCACAACCTACTGTAAAAATAATGGTATTTTTTAAACTTTCTATGTACCAAGAACACCCTAGCAGAATGGAGTAGCAAAGAGGAATAACAAAACCTTATAAGAAATGGCGAGGACGATGTTGAGTGAATATAATTTGCCAAAAATATTTTTGGGCTGAAATTAGGAATACCTCTTGTTTCATTATTAATAGAATTCATACTAGGCCTATACTCAACAAAACTCCATTTGACTTGTATAATAATAACAAGCCTAACATATAATTTTCGAATACTTTTTAGCTATAAATGTTATATTCTTAACAATGGAAAGGAAAACTTTGAAAATTTTGATAACAAATCTAATGAATGGATATTCCTTAGTTATTCCATTTTAGCAAAGTATTTAGAATCAATAATTTGAGTAGTAGAGTTGTAGAAGTTGTAGAAGAGTCTGTTCATGTTAAATTTGATGAATCTACTAATTGCTCAAAAAGATCAAAGCATTTTGATAATGAAGCAGATAGACTCACGACAAATTTGGACAGAATAAACTTACAAAATTAAGATAAACAAACTCTACAAACAGAAACTGCAAGGGATGGAGAAAACAAATAGCTTAAATCATCAACAAATAAGGTAAACAAGGAAAATAACTCTTTCCTTCCTAGAGATTGGAGATTCATGCATGATCATCCTAAAAACCAAGTAATTGGTGATGTGTACGATAAAGTTAGGACTAAATCATCCTATCACTAAATATGTGATAATTTTACCTTCATTTCTCAAGTAGAGCCAACTTGCATAAACCATACATTAGAAGATGAGAACTGGATTTTAGCTATACAAGAGAAATTAGACCAATTTAAAAGAAAGGACGTGTAGACTTTATTCCAAGACTAAATCATCAATTTGTTATAGGAACCAAATGGGTTTTCAAGAACAAACTTGATGAATCTGGATTAATTATGAGGAACAAGGCAAGATTAGTAGCAAAGGAGTATTGTTAAGAAGAAGGGAGTGACTTTGATGAGTCATATGCTTCTGTTGCTAGGATAGAAGCCAGATGAATGTTATTAGTATTTACATCTTTCATGAATTTTAAACTTTACCAATTGAATGTCAAATCTTCATTTTTGAATGGTCTCATTAATGAAAAGTTTTATGTGGAACAACCCCCTGGATTTGAAGATCCTCATGATCCCCACCAAGTCTTAAAACTCAAGAAACCCCTCTATGGGTTGAAGCAAATTCCTAGAGCATGGTATGAGAGGTTAAGTAGATTTTTGATTGAAAAAGGATTCTCAAAGGGTAAAGTGACTACCACACTCTTCATGAAGCATGTTATGAACAATATTCTTATTGTGCAAAGTTGTGTTGATGACATTGTATTTGGAGCTACTAATGAAAATCTTTGTCAAGAGTTTTCTAAGTTAATGTAGGGAGGATTTGAAATGATTTTAATGAGAGAATTAAACTTCTTTTAGGGATTGTAAGTAAAGTAGACAAAAGAAGGAATCTTCTTCCACTAAACTAAATACACAAAGGAACTGCTAAAGAAATTCAATCTTCAAGATGGAAGAAGGTATAAATCTCCAGCGAGCACTTTCATTAAATTAGACGAGAATAAAAAAGGTAAATCCATTTACCAAAAGCTTTATAGAAGCATGATAAGATCTCTATTATGTCTTATTACTAGTAGGTCAGATATTATATTTAGTATATATGTGTGTGCGTGCTAGATTCTAGTCAGATCCTAAGGAATCACATCTTATTATTGTTGAAAGAATCTTTAGGTATCTCTTAGACACTTTAAATCTTAGTTTATAGTATCAAAAAGGTTCAGATTTTGAATTAGTTGGATACTCTAATATTGATTTTGTTGGTTATAGAGTGAAGAGGAAGAGTACCTTAGAGACTTGCTAGTTTCTTAGAAGCATGATCATATCATGCTTTTCCAGGAAGCAGACATCTATTGCACTGTCAACTACCAAGGCTGAGTATATTGCAACTAAAAGTTATTGTGCACAGATTCTCTAGATAAAACAATAACTGGGTGACTATGGTTTGAAATTTGTTAATACACCCATTCAATGTGACAATACTAGTGCTATAAATCTGACAAATAATCTCGTTATGCATTATAGATCTAAGCATATAGAAATTAGGCTCATTAGAGATCATGTCCAGAATCAATGTTTATTTAGAATTCATACCAACTAAAAAATAATTAATAGACATTCTCACCAAATCACTCCCAGGTGATAGATTTTGTATGATTAGGAGAGAATTAGGAGTAATAGATCCATTTGCATAATGAAGATATTTGATCATCACTTTATGTATGAATTCATATGATCTGAATGATTATTTTAATTGTTGAGTGTCATATATGTGTATGCTGTATTAGTTAAAATATTTCAAATATAGCTTTTTAGGATACAATCTTGGACTCTGAAATTTCACTTCATATTATCCATCTCATGTTTGAAATCCTTTTTCCAGACGCAGCTTTTCATGTCCGAAATCCTATTTCCAGACACAACTTTTCATGTCCGAAATCACATTTTGGACTTTGCAAAATCTTATTTTCAGACATAGTCCTCCTTATCCAAAATTATAATTCTAAACTTAGCTATATCTTCTCCGTGTCCAAAATTTCAAGTCTTATTGATTTACTTCCTAAAATGCCTAAACCCCTATTTTTGAGACTAAGTCTAGTTTTCTCATAGGAATTAAAACATTCCTTAATGGAATGCTTATCCCTTGACCAACCGCTTTACTGTTAGTAGTAGTGTTTATTTAATTCATCCTCATCCATTCACTACTAAGGCAAGAATGAAAACCAGAGAGAACTCAGTTTGTGTGATAAAGATGACGAGCAGAGATAGAAAAAGTGAGATGTGTGTAGAAGAAAAATCATTGAAAGGAAGCAAAGCTGACAGAGTAGTGGTTAAGATGTTTTGGATTGAAGATAGTTTTTCAGTTGAATTTGCTAGATTCCATGATGTTTCTGAAGAAGAAGATAAGAAGCTTGAATGGATACCAATAAGAAATATCATGTTCTTTGGAAATTATGAAAAATCATATTTATCAAGTTCAAAGGCCAGACTTTCTAGGTTACCATCTTTTAAGGTCGAACACTAGGAGAGAGAATCAACACTAAGAGCAATCCTCTTCTTCGCTATCCTAAACTTTGGGTCCTCTGATGTGACCTGCAAACGTAATGGATACATGCCAATGCATCCTTCTAAACTTTTCGAAGGATCATAATCGGGCTCTACCACAATCTCTCTAATCCCACCTTTTTTTTCTTTCATCCATTCCATCCCTGCGACATCCTTTCACCATTAGATCAGCACTCTATTTGTACTGAAACATATTTTGAGTGTGTCTTTGTTTGTAACTTTGTTTATACTAAAATTTAATGAAATGAAATTTCTTTCTATGTCAATTCTATGTATTTCATAAGATGCTTTCCATTGTACCTTTTTGATAATGACAAAAGAGGGGAAATAAGTAAATGGGAGAATAAGTTGTATGTTTAACATGTTTTACAATACAAAATAAGAGGGAGAGATATTATGTTTGTATGGGAAGAACATTATGTTACCTGTATGCCTGTATGATTAGAATCCAGTGCACTCACTTAGGAAGAGGTTATACTAAGTCAGGGGGAGCCATAATATGAATTATATATATTTGTTTAGTTTCCATATATGATCATGTTTTACTTGTTTGAAAGATAATTCACTCAAATGTTTTATTATCATCAAAAAGGGAGAGATTATTGAACCAAACCTCTTTACTTGACTTGATTTTAATGATGAATATATCAACTAGCTAAGTTTTGATAATGAGCAAAAGCACATGAGTGAAAGTTTAAGCTATCGATCAATATTTCTCAAGTGTGTAGTAATGAACAACGTATCAGGGAAGTGGACAACACATATAAGACTATATCAGAGACGAAATCCACTAGCTTGTGAGGAAGAAAAGGTAAATACTCAAATGAGAAAGAATGATACTGAAACTTTGAAGAATAGTATGTGAAACAAATTCCTAAACATGTCTCAAAACACCGCTAAAGTGATTCAGAAAAGTGCCCAAGTTCAAATAGAAACAAGGCTTCAAAATGAAGAAAACAATCTAAGTTACAAACTCTAGCAAAAAGTCGTTGAAGAACAAGTTCGGACACCATGAGACGAATCTCGAACATGAACTTAATTCAGACATTGTGAACAAGAAGTAACAATGTAGAACATTGCAAAGTCATTCTCGGATATAGAATCTCGACTCAGATACTATTAAACACTGTTCATTTTTTTATGTCTTAGCCAGGAAAATCATAGAGCAAATTATACTAAAATGTTGAAACTGAATAGGATTCTCTCTTGATGATTAGTAACTTATGCTTAGTTTTTATTGCCATTACACATGATTTACAAGAAAGGATAGACGCTACCTTGTGACTTAATGATTCTTGTGATAAGTCCTTCTTTTTTATGAATGATCAAATTTTCATTAAGCACATTATGTCATGATCATGTGAAGTGTATGAGGTTTAGTTGATGATTTTTTGAATTCAATGACATATTTTAATTGACAAGAGTATGTTAGAACTTGTTTGATTATCCCTCAAGAGAAAATTCTAGAAATCATATTTACTTGGAAGTGATTTAGGCATTCTTTGATCAGTTTGAGCCTTTCACGCTAACCAAGTTCATTCATGTCACTAGTGTCCCCTGTGAGCTTTATTGAAAAATGACATATGCAATGCATGTGAAAACCACCATTTACTTTTCTTTCTTTAGCCTCATCATCAAAACCATTTGAGCTTGAAAAACCATCTTTGACCTATTAAGAGACATAATCTATACACATAGTTGTTAGAGAGGTATGAGTGAGATAAATTTGGGGAAATTGAAAAAAAAAGAATGCCAAAGGAAGAAGAAAAAGGACAAAAAGAAAGAATCAATAAAGATTCATCTTTCATTTGGGGGGATCACATCCCAAAGAACTAAAAACAAAACAAGTTTGGGGTATGGTAGTAATACAACCCATAAAAAGAAAGAGAGAACCCAAACAAAAAGTTACGAGAATAAACATTCATATGTAAATTTATTTGTGATATCTTACTTTGTGAATTCTTATTCTTTTTTTCTTTTGTTAACTAAACCCAAGGCCCCATTACAAGCTTAACAAAGGCCTATTGATCCAAGTGAACAGAGTTTTCTACATTATTAGAGAGTGATTATGAAAATCAAGCTTATGAAATGTTTTATGAAGATTATTAGAATCACAAGATTGCACATTATTGATTGAAAAGCATGCATGAATAATGAGATTGATAAAGCACACACACATTCTCACTTTATGAAGGGATTGATGAAGCATGAGTTTCGTGAGATTATATAGCAAGTGTCTTGAATGATTTTTAAGTTATGTGTATATGTGCAATTTTTCTGGCATGTTCTTAATTGATTAAGAGAGACTATCCTAAATTGTTTCATGAGTTTGGTTACTATTTTGCTCAAAGATGATCAAAACCTAAGTTTAGGGGTATTTGATAAAATTATATTTTACCATATTTTAATACCTAAATTCACATATTTTGGAATTTCAATTGATGTAATTTCATTGATTTTTTTATTATATTTTACACTTAAGAGAGTTATTTTCTATTTTAGGTGTTAAAACTATTTAAGATGATAAAAGGCATCACTTTGAGGTCATTTTTGAACATATTGAGACTTATTCAGGAAAAGTGTCTAACATGAAACCCGTAGCCCTTGAAATTATATGATTCTTAATGTGTTGGAAAGATAATAACAAAGGACATAACTTTCATGTTAAAAAAATTTTTGAAATCTACATCCATTCGTGCCAGAAATTGCTTCAAAGTTACTCCTTTGTCATGTTCTGCTACTTTTGATGGGTTTTGACATCTGAAATGACAATTAACTCCATTCAATGTAATATTTACTCAAATGTTAATATGAACGCATAAAATCACACAAAAAGAGGATCCAAAATATGTGAATTTAGGTATAAAAAATATGATAAATTATAAACTTATCAAATACCTCCAAACTTAGCTTTTGATAGTCCCCGAACAAAATAGTAACCAACTCATGAAATAGCTAAGATAGTCTCTCTCAATCAATCAAGAACATGCTGACAAATTGTCCGTGTATGCATAACTTTAAAAATCATCAAGACACTTGCCACGTAATCTCATGAAACTCATGCTTCATCAATACCTTCATGAAGTGAGAGTGTATGTGTGTGTTTTGTCAATCTCATGCTACATGTATGTTTTTCAATCAATAATATGCAACCTAGTTATTCTAATGATTTTAATAAACATTCCATAAGCTTGCTTTTCATAATCTCTCTCCAATAATGTAGACAACTCTATAGCCTTTGATCAATAGGTCTTTGTTAAGCTTGTAATGGGGCCTTGGGTTTGGCTAATAACAGAAAAGATATTAGGATTCACAAAGTAAGAGATCATAATTAGATTTGCATATGAATCTTCACTCTTTAGACTTTTTGTTTGGGGTTCTTTTTATTTTTATGGGTTGTATTACTATCACACCTCCGAACTTATTTTCTTATGAATTTTGTGAGATGTAATCCCCCCGATTGAAGATTGAATCCTTAATGGTTCTTTTCTTCTTATCCTTTCATCTTTATTTTGGCATTCTTCTTTTCATTACCCCCAAACTTATCTTCCATTGCTTCACTCTTGCCTCTCTAAAAACCAAGTATATTGATTATGTCTCTTAATAGGTCAAGTATGGTTTTTCATACTGAAAAGGTTTGGATGATGAGGCTAAAGAAAGGAACATTGAATGGTAGTCTTTCATATGCTTTGCATATGCCATTTTTTCATTAAGGCTTAATGGAAATACTAGAGACATGATGTACTAGATTAACTTGAAATCCCCAAACTTATCTCTTAATCGTCCTCTAGCAAAATAGTAACCAAATTTATGAAACAGTTTAGGATAATCTCTCTTAATCAATCAAGAATATACTAGACAAATTGCACATGTACACAACTAAAAAATCATTGAAGACACTTGCCATGTAATATCATGAATCTCATGCTTTATCAATCCCTTTATGAAGTGAGAATGTGTTTGTGCTTTGTGGATCTCATGATACATGCATGCTTTTCAATTAATAATATGCAATCCTATGATTCTAATGATCTCCATAAAACATTCCATAAGCTTGATTTTCATAATCACTCTCTAGTAATGTAGATAACTCTATTCACTTGGATCAATAGGTTTTTGTTAAGCTTGTAAAAGGGCCTTAGGTTTAGCTAACAAAATAAAAGGAATAAGTATTTACAAATTAAGAGAACATAAATAAATTTACATATGAATGTTCATTCTCTTGACTTTTTGTTTGAGTTTCTCTCTTTCTTTTTGTGGGTTATATTACTACCACACTCTTAAACTTGTTTTCTTTTGAGTTCTTTGGGATGTGATCCCCTCAATTGAAAGATGAATCCTTATTGATTTTTTTTAATCATTTTTCTTCTTCTTTTGACATTCTTTTCTTTTCTTCTTCAATTCCCCTAAATTTATTTTCTTTTGCTTCACTCATACCTCTCTAACAACCATATGTATAGATTATGTCTCTAAATCAGTCAAACATGGTTTTTCAAGCTCAGAGGGTTTGGATGATGAGGCTAAAGAAAGAAAATTTAAATGATGGTCTTTCACATGCATTGCATATATCATTCTTTCAATAAGGCTCAAAGGGGATACTAGTGATATGAATATACTTGGTTAGCGTGAAAGGCTCAAACTAATCAAAGAATGCCCAAATCACTTCCAAGTAAATATGTTTTCTAGAATTTTGCCATAAGGGATAATCAAACAAGTTTTGGCATGCTCGTGTCAATCAAAATATTTTTTTGAATTCATAAAATCATCAACTAAACCACACACACTTCACATGATCATGACATAATGTATTCAATGAAAATTTCATCATTAGTGAAAAAGGACTTATCATAAGAATCATTAAGTCATAAGGTAGTGTTTATCCTTCCTTCTGAATTATGTGCAATAGCAATAAAATCCTAAGCATAATTTATTGATCATCAAGAGAGAATCCTATTCAGTTTCGATGTTTTAATACAATTTGCTCTCTGATTTTCTTAGCTAAGACATCAAAAAGTAAAGTTCATAGAGAAAATTATTCCTAAATTCAAAAACATTTCACCCAAAACTGCCCAAAATTGAATGAAAATCCCTAAATATAACCCCAATAAACTAAACATTGTCTTCAATGTAAAAAAAATGCGTAAGGGGGAAAGAAACTTCCTTATGGGGTTATGTTGTCCTTAGATTGTGGATGGAGGTTGTTTTTTATGATGGAAAGAAACTTTTGAAGGCCTCAAGAAGGAATTATCTGTGATCAAGAAAATCAAAAAGAATATATGCAAAAAGAGAAAACAAAAAAAACCCAAAAGGAACTAAAAATCCTAAAAGAGAAGGGATGAGAAGTAGTTTTAATTTATAGTCTTTAGCTTGACTTTCTCCTTTATTACTCAACATTTGTGAGGTGAATTTTAGCTTTTGGATGCTCAGGCTCTTCAAATCTTGGTATCAACTTGTGAAAATTTTCAAGTATACCTAGATCACATAATTCCTTTTCAAACACAAAATTCCCAATAGCATATGAAATTGTGAAGCTTCTAGAATCTTTGAGCTTTTGAGGCAACTTTCTCAGGATGATGGAACCACACTCTTCAATTAACTTCTCAATTTTGTAATCCTCTAGCTTCCTTTTGTTTGATAATATCTCCTTTAAGAATTTTGCATAGCTAGGCATTTATGTTAAAGCATCTACAAAAGGAATGTTAATATATAATTTTTTAAATACATTAAGAAGTTTAAAAAATTGCTTATCCATTATGTGTTGTTGGAGTCTTTGAGGAAAGGGAATTGGAGGCACATATGACTTGGGATTATCTGGAAATAGTTTACTCTTGCTTGCCTCTTATGGTTGTTCAGTAACTTTGTCTTATTTTTCTTTAGGAGCCTCTCATTGAACATCTTCTTCTCCCACTTGCTTGTCACTTCTCAAAGTTACAACATTTACCTTCTCAATTGGATTTTTCTCTGTGTTTTTAGGCAAAGAACCCTATTGTCTTCTTGACAACGTATTTGCTAACTAACCAACTTGCATTTCCAGATTTTTGATTGACGCCTCTTGGTTTCTTATTACTACCTCTTGATTTTTTATTAATGCCTCTTAATTTTGCAACCTCATGTCTACATTGTTCATGAAATCTTGAGTGTTGTTCATGAAGTTTTGAGTGCTACTAGCAAGTTTGGTGATTATGTCTTCTCTTCCAATTGCTTGAATTCTGGTGGTGATCTCACTGTATTCTAATTGCTCCATGAAAAGTTTGGATGGTTTCTTCATCTCAAATTGTAAGTGTTGTTGTAGGGATTGTTTTGCTGCTTGTGAAAATTACTAACAAAGTTAAAATTCTCACTAGGTTGTGCAAAAGTATTGCCTACCTGATAGTCCATGCTAGCATGTCTCCCACCACAAAAATCACATGTTACTTTCTGAATTTTCATTACTAAAGCATTCACATTATCAATCTTTCGGTTTAGTGCTTCAAACTGTACAGTGAGTGCAATGAGAGCATCCACTTTATGTACTCCGACTAGTCTCCTTATTGTTAGCCTCTCTATAGGCCATTGATAAGCTTCTTCTAGCATTTTGTTATTTAATAATCCTCCTACACCAGCATCAATCATAGAGCAAAAATTTGGACTAGACCCATTATAAAAAGTTTGTACCTGCATTCATATGGGTAGTCCATAATGTGGGCATCTTCTCAACAAGTCCTTAAATCTTTCTCATGCCTCGTATAATGATTCATTATCCATCTGTATGAAAGTTATAATATCGTTATACATCTTTGCAGATTTTGTAGGAGGGAAGAATTTATTAAGGAACTTCTATGCCATTGCATCCCATGTAATGATTGAACCTGCAATAAAGAAGAAAGCCAACTTTTAGCTTTGTCCCTGAGAGAAAATGAAAATAATCTCAATCTAATTACATTATCAGAAACTCCATTATATATGATTGTACCATAAATTTCAAAAAAAGCGTCTATGTGGCTATTAGGATCATTACTTGGAAGTCCATTGAATTGCATTGATTTTGAAGCATTTGAATGAGAGATAACTTGATCTTAAACGTTGTTTTCTTGAATTGCAGGTCTCCTAACACCAGATGTGTTACCTTGAATAGTTAGCAGTATAATCTCTCAAGAGCCTACATGGAATTACAGCTTCACCAGCTTTATCCATGTTTTCAATTTGAATCCTTTGTTCTCTTAGTTATCTTCTAAAAGTATGATCAATTTCAAGTTCAAATCTTGCTAACTTTATACCATACACCAAATGTCTACAACAAAGAAAATAACAAAAACAAATTAAACCTAAAATTCAAAATAAACTAAACCTAAGAATCAAACTAAACATATAACTAGAAACTATGTAAGAAAAAACCAAAGTAATACTAATCTTGATTGGTATTGATATTAGTGTATAACTTCATTGCCTTCCCCGGTAACAGTACCAAAAACTTATTGAGTCTCATGTAAGAATACATGATCACAAGTAATATAATGTAGCAAGTAGAGAATCATTCCTTCGAGGAGTAGTTTGTTATGTACTAAGTACTAACTTATATCGTATTTGCATTATCTAGTCAAGTCAATTGCAATGGATGCTATAAGAACTAAATCTAAACAGAACAATAAAATTAACAAATCACAAGAGCAAAGGAAAAAATCTTAATGGATAAAGTATCTAGAGAGTCAACTTCACCTAACAAACCTACTTGTATTGATGGCTTGAATTGATTAAATTATCTTTCCTCTCATTCTTAATCAGATGCACTAAAGTATCTACCACCCTTTCTCAAGTGCTATGATAGGTGTACCTATAGAAGTAATCTACTATGTCTTCAGGCAAATTGAAACTCATTAACCCTTTAAGCTTAGGCACCCATGTGTAATATATGCGCGCGGAAGGTCATAATCACATGAATTGCACATTTACAATGGCTATCTCTAGTCTTTATTATATCATATGTTCTTCAATTCAAGAGTTTATTCCTAACTCATCTTTCTCATGTATGAATTAGAAATCTCTATTCATGTATATGAAGGCCAATCACATCCACACATTAAGCATAGAAAGGAAGAAGATAATCTAGTTCAAATATCAAACATCAATACAAGCTTCATTGTTAGGATCCATCTAACCCCAGATTAAAGAAATTTAGAACATCATGGATTTGTTTCCCAACATAAGCAAAATATCTAGTACCTTAATCCTCATTAAATAGAAGTATTCAACTAAAAAATAAGAATTGAAAAGAGAAAAACTTATGCTAGATGATTAATCCATGATCTTCTCTTCAATGGAGCTTCTTTCCCTTGAATTTCCACCTTCAATCTCTGCTTGAACATGCGCAAGTTGCTGCCTCTTTCTCCCTTTCTTTTTCAACTTGAATCCACTTTAAATAACTCAATTTAAGGTTATTTTGCACCTCCATAAATATTAGAATCGCCTCTTTCCTCCCTTTCTTTTTCAACTTGAATCCACTTTAAATAACCAAATTCAAGGTTATGTTGCACGTCCATAAGTATTAGAATTGCAACCTTGCACAAAAATTATTAAACTTACAAAAATATCAACTTCCTGCAAGCCCAACTATTTACTAGAATTAGTGTTCAGTATTTTAGCCATAACTTTCTCACACAATGTCAAAATCATGTGATTATTAATAATTTGGAGATATAATTTTAAGACAACTTTAATGTTGAATACCTTTCCCAAATCAACCTTAATCTATGTCAAAACTTAACTACAAATGATAACTTTTGTCATATTTAGCAAGTTTAAAATCTAAGATAGTTGTAGTATTTTGGTCATAACTTCTATATCTTATCTCCAAATCTTGTGATTTTTAATTTTTGAGATAGATAACTTAAAGTGATGAAACTTCTATGTTGAATACTTTTCCTAAATCAGTCTCAATATATATGAAACATGGCCTCAAAGCGATGCCTTTTGTCATCTTCAGTGGTTTTAACACTTGAAACAGAAACTAACTTCATTAAGTATAATATATAATCAAAACCAATGAAATTATATCAATTCTGGATCAAAACATATGAATTTGGGATTAAAATATGTTAAAATATGAGTTTATCATGATTCATTTTCAGATATGGTGAATCATTTTTGGACATAGGTGAATGAAGTCTGTTGCAAGCTGAATGTCAGTCCAAGTGCAAATATTAACTTTAGACATGACTATTCAACTTCGAATATGACAATTCATTTTCGGACATAGCTAAGTGCAGTTTGTTTCAAGTTGAACAACTCAAGAAAGTCCAAGTTCTTAATTCCAGACGTAGAAACTAAACGTGGACATGGCCGAATAGACTTTAGACATGAGAACCATAAAGAGAGCTTCAATGGGCAAAAAATCATGTCGATTCGCTCACATTTAGTGAACACTATCTTATCCAACAGGCAGAATTTGAATCTAGTTATAAAAGAAGTAAAGAGAGGTCATTCCAAGAAGTTACACAAAAAATTATGATGATTCACTTGCATTTAGTGAATGTTGTCTTCTCCAATAGGCAGAATTTGAATCTAATTATAAAATGAGTAAAGAGAGGTTGTTCCAAGAATTTACACAAGTTGGAGAATTTGAGAATCAAACAAAGAGTATTTATGCTTTGACATTAAAATTTTCTTCCAAACTCCACTGCGCAAAAATTTCAATCCGCATTCAAAGAACATTCTTTGCAAGAACTTAAGGGAGTCTATTACTCTGTACTTATTGCAATATATTTATTGCTGCTGCACTTAATTATATAAAAACTCAGCCTATGTAAGAGGCATTTCTTATTGTAGTATTTTATTATTTGGGATAGCAAGCAAGGGGTTTGCTAATCTTGTATAAGTTTGTTGGTCAAATTTTAAAACCAACTTGTGTAAAAGTTTTTTAGTGAGCTCGAGAAAACCAACGGATGATTAGTGAAACCTAAGTGCAGCGAGTGACGTTAATTCGGAGAGAGGAGTAAGTACCGTATTATGGGTTGAATAGAAGACTTTGGTTTAGCATCCTTCCCTTGACAAGCTCCAAAAGGAGCAAAAGGGTAAGACTCTTGCTCTATAATAGAATTCCACTTTAGAAATTGAGTGGAGAGGGAAGGAAAAAGATCCAGAAATACAACTTCTTGATCAGGAAAGCCGCAAGGATAATTTGCCTAGCAACAGAAATCACTAGAGGACAAAACATCTATTTGGAGCTTTCCTAAGGATATTAAACTATACCTAATATAGCTTAGACTGTGTTATTCTAATGGAGAAAGTGTACTTGATTGACACACTGAAATGGTTGCCCACCGAATGAGAAAGGACCACGGGCCAATGCCCTTGACCCACATGTAGTGGTGCTTCCAACAATCATCACCATCAAAAACTAAGGAGAAGAGATATTGGCAAGGGTTGCGAGGATTAGATAAAAATTAATTGGGAGAATAGGAGCCTTACTAAGAGAAAGGATGGAAGAAAACATGGAGACAGTAAACATGGGTGTACATTAGAGATTGTGCAATCAATGGAAAAGAGATAAAATGTATCATCAATTTTTAGGAACCAATTGGCCAAGAGATAGGTTGTATTAATTAAGAAGATGAGTTATAAAGTTAGACTAGTCAAGATAAAGGCTTGCTCGGAGGGAATCGACGGAAATGGTAATGAATCCCTCTGGTGGACAATGAGGAAGAAAGGAAGAATTAGCTTCAGAGAGATTTTACATGCAAAACTCCTCCTTGAGAGTGGGTGATATGCAAGCGAAGGAGTTATTGGCAATCATGAGATCATCGAATAAAGCAAGAAGACAAGAAGCGATAAAAATGGCAAAGGCAAGAAGATGAGAAGCGATGAAAATGGTGAAAGGAATAAGAGGTTATCCCTAACTGCACGTATATAGAAAAGGCAAAACCGCTTCTAGTTTTGTGCAAGAGTGAGAAACCAGAAACTGGTTAATGCTTCCATCCCATTGCCATAAAAACCTCATACACATGAGCAAATCATAGTGTAAAAATGTGTAAAAAAGGCATGTCAAGTATGGGAAAAGGTTGGTAGTGCAAGCTTCCTTTTTAAAATTCAAAAAAGTATTAAGGGAAAATGTTAAAAGATATCTATTAAAAGGAAAGATTGATATCTTCAAATTGGGAACTACTCAATATGAGGAAACTCATTAATCGGGTGGAAGCTCTACTATTACCAAATCTGCAACCATTGATAGTAAAAGTGTCAAGAAGCATCCACCATCATATAGAACCATCCATAACATAGGCATCCACAAACATATCTCTAGTAGGATGGAGATCAACTGAAGATATCGAATTTACCAGCCAAATCTAAGGAGTAGGGAAAATTCGTGAATCAGGGATAATGCAATTTGGAGGCAAATGGATCCATGCATCCTAGAAGCATTGAATAGTAAAGTCTCTCCCAAAAGTGGATGAGTCTACACGCCCTAGAAGAGTTGAATGATAAAGGCGCCTTCAGAAGTAGGCACTCTATGGTGACCCATAAGCATTGAGAGATCAAGACCCTTCCTGAAGCATCTACATGAGCCTACAGCAGAAGCAACTATTTATCCTAAGAGTTTTAAGTAGAGATTGCTCGAAAGGTATAAAAAGTGACAACAACACCTAGAAGCGCTCACATGAGTCAGAATAAAGGGCAGATACTTTTGGACTAAGACAATTATGCAAAAAGTAAAAAATACTTTATTAAGAAGACCTAGACAACCATTAAATCAAACCCAACTGAAAGGAAAATATCACAGTAAAAGAACTCCCATTGCATTATTATCATCAATGACAAAGGCAAAATAAGAAGGAAAAAATATATTGGTAGGAAGGGCTCGACCTATGAAAATAAGAAATCTGTGATGGGTGTCCGCCAATTCTTCCACTAGGGTCCAAACCTAATCTAAGGTCTCCATATGCCCTATAGCACACTTAGTGAGATGTTGATTAGTGATGCAGAGCAATATATAAGTTGACTAGTAACACGCCTCCATCTTATCAATTTTCTTGTGTAAATTTTGAATTTGGGAGCCATGTGACGTTGTGAACAAGATTTCTCAGGATCCATCTCAAAAATAATTGAGTGAAGGTGACCCAACTAACTATGCCTATTTATAAGAGTCAAAGATGCTATTTCTTAGATTATGGATAGGAATACAAAGCATCATTAGCCAAAAATAACTAGATTAATTGAAAACCGTAACTACGTTTTAGGATTCAATGAATGGAGTTAATTGTAATATAAGAGATCATGTCTCTTAAGGACAAGCATGAAAGGTTAAGCAAAAGATAGGCTTCACTAATCTTTTTGATGGGGGATTAGTATTAAGGAATGCTAATATAGGATAAATATGGATAGCTGGTAGGTCTGCAACGTCATTTTAGCTCTAGGTAGACAACTTAGCATAAGCATGATCCATGCCTTTATGGCACTACTTGGAATCCGAGATTTCCTAACCATACTCCTAATAAAATTTGGAGATGCATTTGTACAAAATACTCCATATCCATCCAGAATCTTCTTTACATAAGGATACCCTGCGTGATTGTATCCTACCCTGGCATAAACAACCGACCTATGCACAGATGTAAAAAGACCAATGCATCCTCCTGGACTGAAGTTGTCTCTATTTCACGTACCCTCTCAGAAGAGCTTATTCCTCACTTAAGTGTCGAAATATTTATGCTGAGGGTGCTAACACTTTTTGTCTTGCAAGACTCTTATTTGGAGTTATCTAGAAATCCATTTGAGTGTGACCCAAACAATACTTTTAATAACAAAATTTATATAACATGCTTCCTATAAGTAGATTAGAGTCTTGATATTTAGATCTTAGAATACAAGTTCGCCAGTAATATTTCTTAAAATTTTTCATTATCATTGTAAAATTACCAAAATATCTTTAAGGTTAAAAAGAAACCATTCTCTTTGAAAGCATCAACCACTGGCATTTTTATTTATTTCTTGGATTTATTCATGCGATTGAGCTGGCCGCCTCCGAATCAAATATAAAAACCGGGTTGGGTCCGGGTTATTGCTGCCACCTCTGGGTTCCCGGGCCTGAATTTTGAATTTCCCACCCTCTTTTTTGCTGCTCGGCCCTTTCGTTTCCTTCCTTCGTCCATCGCTAGGTATCGACTTGGTGCTCCGACAAGGCGGAAAAATGGCAACCACTCGTTTGAAGCTGGAAGAGGCGGCTGGAGACGCTATTTCCAGAATCCGCTTCGCGCCCCATTCTAACAATCTCCTCTTCTCATCATGGGATACCGTGAGTAGCTCCTCTCTGCATTTTACCTTATTTCCGGTTCGCCATGCTAAGATTGAAAGAGCTGGTGCGGGATGATCGGGAGGTCACATTAGCGATTTGAACTACATATGCTTGTGAAATCTTTAGCGTTCGATAACTACGATTAGATTGATGTGTATGCTGGAAATCATGGATTGATCAATTGAAAAGCTGTCGCTGCGAACGTCACCATGATTCACGTGCAAACGTCTATCGGTTGTTTGTATTCAGTGCACTGGAATCAGCAGAATCAGTCAATCGTCTCGCGGGCACAGAAAAGCTGCTACTTCGGCTTTTGGAAGGCCTACCATGCTTTTTATTTGCATTCAAACCCATTGATTTGAGGCATTTCTAGAGATCAAGGGATTCCACGGAGATCAAGCCATTCTAGAAGTGTGATGATTCCATTGGTTGTCAATTGCTGGTGTCGCCTTTTCTGTTCATTCTTGTGTTGTTCATAGGGCCATGGATCGATTGGCAGATATTATCAGTGCATGATGGTTGGACCCTTAGGAAATCTGAAAACAATTTTATTGAGGCAATCAATTACTGTCGATAGGCTTATGAGAAATTATAGCTTTCACATGAAGGTGGAAATGATAGCTCTTCAGTATATCTGCATCTGTGTATGTAATTATGCCTTTACTCACATAATCACACTAATATGGATCTGTGGCATTTACTATGATGTGGGCACGACTTCACCTCATCAAATAGGTGTCCTGCCCCTATTCATGATGGTGCCTGCAAATCATCTTGATTAGACACTCTGACAGTTGATGAGCAGAAACAATTAAAACCAACCCTATGATCTCTAAATTTGCTTGGCATTGCCTTTTGAAATTGTGGAAAATTCTTATTTTGGCTCGTCCTTCTATCCTGGTGATTCTTGTATGCAGGCAACGTTGTGGCTTCATAGAACAATCTATAAGACTTTGTTCCTTGCGTATCCCCTCCCAACTGTTCATTGTGATGTGGCTCATTAGGAATTTGGGTTCCCAATCAGGATGATTTTTATTCTCATGGCGTCACATGATAAGGGCATTGCAGTGACATTGGGATTGATTTGATGCATGCATTCAGATGGTCCTCGTCAAAGAGAACGCTGCTCTTGTGATCTTTCTCCATTACTATATTTCTGAAGATACGTGAAAATATGTGTTATTGCATTGCTGGTGGACTTGCTTGACGCCAGGCTAAATCACTTGCATTGTGTAGCTCATCAGATGAGTGGACAAACATAAGCATAGGGAACTATGATCTTTTATATAAATTTTCAACTTTTTACTTACAGGTCCTCCGATTGTATGATGTAGACAGCTCAGTACTTCGGTTTGAAGCTTCTACCAAGGCAGCACTTCTCAGTTGTTGTTTTCAGGATGAATCAGCTGCCTTAAGTGTTGGTTCTGATTGCTGCATTAGAAGGTGCACTTTTTGTTAATCCTGACTTACTTCCCTCAGGTTTCGTTTGGTAATAAGGAGAAGAGGGTGGAACTTTTCCACCCTTCTCCACCCATTTTTCCACACTTTTTGATATAATCTGACGTCTTAACCATGTAATAAACTTATTTTTTCTTATCATTATCTATATTTTCAATTATTATTTCTCGTCTTTTTATATAAAAAGCTTATTTTTGTCTTTATTCACTTTATTTTTTATTATTATCCCTTATCACATCACATCATATCATTTCCTCTCTTTTCCCTCACTTTTCCATATTCCTTTTTTTTCTCACCTCTCCCTCATTTCCAAATGAACCCTTGGTGAAGACTACCTTTCATTTGATTGAACTTCTTTGGAATTAAGCTAGAGTATTTGATCTTATAGAAGCATCATTTGGAGCTCTTGGCTTATCTTTGGCTTGCATAAAATCTTATTTGCCCTTCATTGACATAGAGAAAAAAGATGTTCCCAAGTGCTTGTTAAAGTTTCCTCAAGTTGAGTTTGCAATCATCAAATTGCAAGCTGCATTTCCTCATGCAACATGCATGCTAAATAAGAAAGCCACATGTTGGCCTTTGGTGACTTCCATCCAACCAAATACCACTCTTATTTAAGACACAGAGAGCAATGGTTCTTCAACAACTTCCAAGCCCAACCCTAATCAGTGTTTCCAACACTGAAATTAAATATATTTGTCCTCTTATTTTCTTCTCTTTCGTAAGATTGACATTGAATCTATTGGAAAGAAGCCAATAATACCATGGAAAGTAATGGCATTGACATTGAATCTATTTGTAGATAAACCAATAAATCAATAATACCACAGAGAGTAGACCTCAAATGGGTGCAATGAAAGAATGCACAACTTGGGGAAACAAGACTGGGAACTAATGCGAGTGATGACCTCTGAACTGAAGCTAGCAAGAAGTTGTTAATGTACCTTGACCTGGAAATGATAATTCATCAACCAAACTAGCTGTTGACAGTTATGCTCCAGGCTAAGCATTTCAGTCAGTGTTGCAGCTAACTTTTCTATAAATTTCGGGTAATTGAATTTTAATGGATGAGTTGCACATTGTAATGTAAGTTGTCACCTTCCAAGAGCTCATGCATGTGAATTCTTGGAATTACCTTCTGTGATTGCAGAAAATGCTCTATTGTAAATTTCATTCCTTGATTCTTGAAAGCGCTAGCAAAACTTCTTGATAGTCAGTGACGTAAGAAATTTCTATAGTTCCTACTGAGTTTAGGGGTTATTAAGATATGGAGAAGATTCTAGAGGCCCTTTAGAGAGGAGACAAATGGATGAGATATTGAAACTTATATGTTCTAGATGCTCAGACTTTCATATTGAAATTTGAATAGTTACTTTCCTGTTCATGGTCCAGTTTGCTCAGCATTTGGTTTTTCTGTTCTTAACTTGGTGTTTGCTTTTCAGTAATGGCAATCCCTAGCTTGTTGGAAAAGGGGTCTCGGTGGGCTAACTATTTTTTCCTGTAGTTTGGGCGGGGGAAATGTGGGACCAGTGGGTTATTGAAAATCCTTACTTGCAATAGTGATTACATACACAAGATGTCACCATTTGATCATCACAGCCATTGATCTCATCAACATGCCAGCAGATTCCCTGAAAAATTCAATAGGCTGCCTACCGCACTCCAAAAGCATGAGATTTTGATTTATGGAACTCAAGAAAATCAGTTGTAAAATTGGGCCACATAGTCCTTTTATGTACTATTCAGTACATTCAGCTTTGTTGTGTTTATTAATGAGTGTAAATTTTGATGGCCTCAAATGCACTATTCAGTCATTCTGCTGCACAGTTCAATGGGCATAAATTTTTATGGTCCATGCGTGCACTATTCAGTACATCATTCACCTGTTGGTTGATGGGTGTCAATCAATTCATTCCTTTGAGACTTTTTCTCTTGAATTCAGGTAAAAATTTCTGGTGAACTCTTCCTTGTAGTGATATCTTAATTACCATTTCAGTCTAGCCCCATATTTTCCGTAAGAAATTACTCCTATGAAGTCAATTTTGTCCTTCTTTCTTTCTTCCCTCCCTCCCTCGCTCCCCTCTCTCCCTCTCTTTTGCTAATCTAGGATATTTTATATGATGGTGTGCCATGTCATGATATGATACGATTTGTCACTAGACTTAATTATTTGGAATTGGATGATGAGAATAATGATGAACTATATGCTTTCCCCACTTTTGTTTACTTATCATAGTCATTAATGGTTTTAGGTATGACTTATGCTCAGGGATCCAAAATATAGTGGGAAGACACAATGATTTGGCCAATTGCATTGAACATTGTCAAGAAACTGGTATGTAAAACTTGTATTCTACAGGCTAATTCATCTAGTATTGATGCATATGTATGTCTTGTCCATGGCACTAGCATTCTTACTTAACTTTAAAAATAAAAAAAAGGAAATCTTATGAATTTTGAGGCTTCCTACATATGCCCATAACCCCCTATGTTTATTTTTGATAGGTATTTGATTCATGAACTTAGGATCTTGAAATAGTTGCCTTGGTTTATATTGATTTCTCCTTTATTGCTTTTACATCTTTTATTTTGCACTTTATTGGAGGTACCCTATCTCCTTTTCATTTGTAGCTTCAACTTAAATCTTTTGGACCATGAGAGGCCACTTCATGATTGTCTAAGTAGATTGTCATAAGTAAACTATAAACTAGATAATTTATTCTTGCCTTCATGGGAGGAAAAAAATTGTGAACTTTTTCTTCTTCATTATCATCATTGTTATCAAAAGTTATTTTCCACTTGGTGGGGTAGTTTACATAGATTTTGTTGATTTTGGGTTTTCTTCTCAATACACCCATCACCCATCCATTTTCATATTTTTTCTAATTACTTGTGACCATGTTTTTTTGGCCTTCTACTAGTTTTCTTATTGCCTTCTAATGGAGATCATGATGGAGATCATGATGTGTGCCTAATTCATACCTCTTCTAATAACAATCATAAAAATTAAGGCTTGATTATTTGATTAGAAACTTTTAAAACATTATGGTTGATTTAGTTTACTATTTTTTGCATTTTATTTAAGATTTTATTTGTTATGCAATTGTTATGCAGGTTTTGGGGCTTTGCTTTTGAGTCTAGGGTAGTTTATATTAGAGTTAGCTAATATTTTATTATTGAAATTATTATTGTCTTTGTTTGCCCTAATTTTTCTCCCTAAATTGTCCCTTACTTTTCCCCTTCCTTCCCTTCTCATCTTTTATTGAATCTTTCTTCTATCTTCCATTTTCTCTTTGCTTGTCCTGCATTAGATTGGTATCAAAGTCAGGTTGGTGAGTTTTTTTTTAAAGTTGTCATCACAGCCTTGCAAAGCCATTCAATCAGTTTTGTTTTCATTTGTCTGAGGCTACTACACTATCTGTGCTCTGAATAGCAGTTGCATGAGTTCTGTAACTCATCACATGTCTTTGACTGCATATAGAGTGGCCATCTTCCACACTGTAAAATAGCAACTGAAGCCATTGCTTTTAAATCCAGTGCAATCAATGTTGATTTTCGACAAATCAGAAGACTTCTGCTATCGTTCCAACGACTCAAAGCCTTCTTTTTATCTTTGAGCGTTAAATAGCCATCCTTCCTTTTGTCGCCTGAAACTAAATCCACATTCAAATATTATGAAAAGGTCCCCACAGATTCCAGAATTACAAAGCAACCTTGCATTCCTAAAAAATTACAAAACAGTCCCTCTATCTTTGAAATTTCAGAAAAGACCCTATTTTTCCTAGAAATTTTAAAAATTCTTTTTTTTTTAGAAATTTCATAAAATCTTTTTTCTTTTTGAAATTGTAGTTTATCACATAGGTATTTGAGAAAGGTTTTCGGGGATTCTTAAAGGATACGTTTCTACCATTTGACTTGAATTAATCTTTTATCTGGGTCTGGATAAGATCCCTTTTCTTATTTATTATTTTGCTTACTTTGGTGACTTTATTTTGCATCTTTAAGTTAACTACTTTGGTGTGATTTTTTATATTGTAGTGGTGTACATTTTTGTACTTTTGAATTGCATTATCACTTCATTTTGAGTAACTTATATTGCACCCATCATGGTTACTAATACATATCTTGTAAATACAGTCAAAAAGTTATCGCTAACTTTGTAATCTCTTAAATGAAAAATATGATTTCTAGCTCAACAATCTAAGAATCTATCCCTAAATCAAGTTAAATTCATTGAGTCCTTGTCCCATATGGAATGTAGACTCCGAAACCACTTACAAATGTAATTAGAAGTCCATACTCAGTCCATGACTCCATATTAAAGCTTCTAGACAAACATTTTGTTGAAAATTCAAGGAGAGCTCTTTTAGAACCTAACATAGGTCAATCTTTTCACAAAGGGTATAATTAGACTCTTGTAGGACCACACTACTAACATAGAGGCATTCTTTTACCTTTAGGTATGCTTACGGATCATCATTAGTCTATAGTTATTGGTAGAAAGTTTTCAATTGAGAATCTAAAAGGTTTTCAAAATGTTAGAGAAATACGTGTTATTGAACCTTGGCAACAACATTGGGTTTGAGTATGATATTTACCACGTCAGCCACTATGGAATGTGATAATTGATCATAGGCACGTTTTTAGTGATGATAATGTCATAAAAAAGGCCAAATTGATGTGTCTAATTTTGATGGATAGTTTGATCTTGAAATCTTTATTGATTGGATAACGAAATTGGAAAGATTCTTTGAGTGGTATAATATGACAGATGCACAATACATCCGATTTGTAAAGATGAAGTTGATTAGATTTGCTTAACATTATTGGTGAGGCATTGAAAGAGACATTGAAGAGCACCATATGACTTGAAATGACTTAAGATTGAAATATGTGCCTTGCTTTCACAAAGACCAACTAATGGACCAACAGATGAGTTTAAAACAAGGAACCATGATTGTCACCAAGTACTATCAATAATTTGATTGTCTCTTCTTGAGATGTCAAATTAATGAAGAACACTAGTGATTTGTGCTAAATTCATCAATAATCTTAAATTTGAACTGAAAATAGAACTGGTCTTATATGTCCCATATTGTGTTAGAGGTTGTAATATTTTAAGTATCATGGTAAGGGTTACATTGCATCATATTGTCCTAATCGTACTCTTACAATAAAGCTAAGATGATTGAGTATTGTAATAAGAGAGAGATAGACATGACCACTTATTTTAGGCATAATTTCAAATATAACTATGTAGTTTCATGCATATCTTGTATGAACAATGGCGTTATCATATTTGAATAATGCCAACAAAATATGTGGTCATATAATATGTACGTGAAACTTTCTGGCCATATTTGAAATTTTAGATAAAATGTGTGGCCATATTTAAATAAATTTTTATAAAGGGGAAAAATATGAATATTTTTTATTTTGTAAAAAATTATAACTTTTACATATTCAAAAATTTAAATTAGATATTTGGAATTTGGATACCATCATAATAGTGCACTAGTTTAGTTTATTAATCTATGCATTTATGGGCATTTATATATTAGCATCTTAATCACAATCCCTATTGATGATATAAATGAAATAAATAAAGGGATGATTATAATTATAATCAATAATAACAAAGAAACTTGATATAAATTATTCAACTTAAATTTAAATTTTATTATAATTTTTTTATCTAAACGTGTTTATATTTTTATAGGTTAGAAAATATAAAATTGATATAATACTTATATATGTGTGTGTAATATTTTCATTCTAATACATAATTATATTTATTTTTAATAAACCTAAAATTTCATTAAGTTTTTATTTAAAAGATAAAATTAGGCGATATTGGCTATAATTATTGACGATAAATACATTTTATTTCTTATTGAGGGTGGCGATAAATTTATATATGCCAATAAAGTGAACATTGCTCATAACATTAATATCTAATGGTTGAAATGGAGGTGGCATGAATAATTTAATAGTTTTAAAATAATAAAAGGATAATAGATAAAAAATGTTTCAAAATAAATTTTATAAATGGAGATTTTAAATGAGCAACTAAATTTATCTTTATTATATTATAATGGAATAAGTATATTTAGTCTATACATTATGTATACATCATTATTTAAAGGAAGATGCTCATCCGCTATAATAATTCACATTATTTAGGTTGAAAAGCATGAGATATCGTAAATAAACAAAAATTAGTTGTTAATAATAAAAATCATCTAAATTAAGAATTTAAACAACACAATAATAATAACTTATTTTTATTTAGTTTCACACATTTATCATCTAATTTACATGATCTTTTTAATTAATAAGTACATCATGGTTATAATATGATTATTTTCAAATATGATAATATGTTTTATTTGAATTTCAAATATGACCACCTAGTTTTATGAATATCTTATATGACTACAAATTTTCCCAGAATTATTTAAATATGACAACGTCGTTAATAGATATGTGGTCGTATAAGATATTCGTGAAACTTCATGGTCATATTTGAAATAACGACTAAAATATGTGATCATATTTAAAATCGGTTCTTGATTCATTAAATGAACATGAGGATTTGGATTTAGAGTATGATGGGGATTAGTATGCTGTTGAGAATATAGGTGTTGTGAGATTTATTTTGTCTATTCTTGATTCTAGGAATGATTGGAAGTGTACTAGTATTTTTCATACAATTTTCACATGTGGTAATACTGTGTGCAAAGTTGTTATTGATGGAGTTAGTTTTATGAATGTTGTTTCTAAGGCTGGTATAACCAAAATGCAGTTGAAATCTGAGCCTCATCCTAAACCTTATAAAGTGGCATGGTTAGATAAAATTACACTACCTATCAATTAGAGATGCCTTGTTCCAATTAAAATTGTAAATTATGAAGACTAGATATAGTGTAATGTTCTTCAAATGGATGTGGTTCATATCAGTGTTCGCAATTTCGCTAATAGGGGAAATTTTGCTAAGCTGAAAAGGAGAAAATTTCACTAATTTTAGAGAAATTATTGAAAATTTCGCCGAACAATTTCACTAAAATATAAAAAAATTAAAAAAATGCAGAAAAATTTAAAAATATTTTAAAAAACTTCATAATAAATCATGAAAAATCTGAATTCACATATAGAACAAAAAATATCACTTTAAATGTCAACATATATAACATAAAAGAAACATCTCAGTGATGCAAAAGCAGATAAAGTAGTTAAACATATGCATATAGTATGAAACATGTTATCACCATACCTCACCACCAAAAAGAAACTCGTACAGGCTCATCTTCTTTATCATCTCCACTGTTTTCCTCCATTACTTCTGGCTAATAACTATAGAAACCACCCGGATATAAGTCGTACCATGCAGGGAGAGAAGATGAAGACGCTTCGGTTCCACTATTCGGATTGTATAGTATTTGGTCAGAAAAGACTATTGAGGATAATATTCAGAATCTCCGACATAAGAATGTTGAGATTCTTGATATCCACAACTAGACCCCTGCTCACTACTATCCATACCAATAGAGGTGACAGCCATACTATCCACCAAGTCATCCTTCTCTGTAAAGGCTACTTTTTTTTTTTACTGCCATATTTCCTCACGTAGGATCTCAGAGGTGGTCGTGCACCATAATCTTCATCTTGCGTAGTATGTTAGAAGCCAATTTTTGCTGTAAATAGACTAAGATGACTTTGGCTAATTGAAGTGCCACCCATACCACCACCACCATCATCCTCATCATCATTGTCACTACCACCACCACTTTGTGTTCTTGAAGAAAATTTTGTGTTTGATTGAGTAGTGCTTTCAGATATTGTCAGTGGATCAAAGTCATCTATTGGGTTCTCTCCACCTCTAATATTCTTTGTACATTTACCCCTTGTTCACGAGCTATATTAGCAATAACAGGTTTTGTCCCTCCGTCTGTAGTATCTAAATCATTAGACCTTAGCCACTCGTATAAAGGGTCCTCTCTGTCATCATCTTTCTCCAAGTGAGCGTAATGCCCTATCATCATTAAGTCCAGTGGATCTTTAGGAGAGCTTTCTTCTGATCAAATCAATTGTTCTTGAAGCCGCATATTATAATGACAAAATACCAAATCTTGGAGCCTCTTATATCCCAATTTGTTTCTTTTGTATGTATGAATCAAAGAAAATGTACTCCAGTTACGCTCACATGGAGAGGAAGATATCTTCTGACTTAGTAATTTACATACCAGTAGTCTCAAATTTGGTGTTTTTGTTCCATAACAATTCCATCACTCACCTATGAAAGAAATTTTGAATTTATCAATAATTTAAAATAAAAAGTAGACAACATATTATTAAATCACTATCCTTTACTTACATGACATTGCTTTGCTTCTTGATTGGATTGCTAAATTTATCCCAAATAACCCCTTGGCATCTTGAAAGTGCATCAACTATAACATTGAAGAAAATAAATATTATCAATATGCAATTCTTAATCAACAAACTATCTTTGAAATGACATAGGTATATTAGGTTGTATATAATTACCTCATTTACAAGATCTCCAACATTGAGATTATTGGGAAAAAGCTTTTCAAACACTTGAAAAAACGAGGTGCTAAGCTAGGCATTCTGACCTAGATGCCGCTCATAATGATACTTAGCATTTAAGTAATAAGCTGCAAAAATTAGATTTAAGTTAGTTAATGTAAATAGAAAATTCTATACATATTTGATGAAACTGGATTTATTAAATTACATACTTACCAGCAGCATATAGGGGATGACTTAGCATGCTCTCCCAACGAGCTTCTATAATCAATAACACCCAATCTACTCCCTCAGGATTGTTCTCCTTGATTGCTTGCATCATAAAACGAATGGACTCATACATGGAACCCATGGATGGATATGTCTTTTTGTCCACTATCCTCATAACTCGGTAGATAGGTTCTAGTATGCCCAATACCCATCTCACATGATCCCAAAATGTAGTTGTCATAATATCCATTATTCTCTTCCCCTCTGCCATCTTTCTATATTTTGAGGCCCATTATTCATTCAAGTTAAAAGCTATGGTGAGGGCTTGATGAGTCTTGTACAAGCTTTCCAGTGCAATATAATCTATAGCAAATCTTGTCTTTCCAGGATGAACAATCTCTCTATCATATCCAGATGTTGTGTGAAACATGGAAAGAACGCAACTGTGATTGTATACAAACTTGGTCATCATATGTACATTTTTTATTGTTTTTTGCACAGCTAGACGACAACCAATATTTTCTACCATTAGTCAATACAATATACAGCACAAGGGTTCCAATAAAAAGAGTATCTTTCTGCCAGTGTTTTCTCAGCCTTTTTATAGGCACTCCCACTATCAGTAACAATCTGCACCAACATTCAATCATTTTTTCTAATTCTCCCTCAATATAATGGGCATCATTTACAAATGCTGATGCATCTACTGACTTTATGAATGCTGATATCCCTTTGCAGTATACCATAAAATTTATTATAGACATTTTTGTTGGGTTCGTTCATCCATCACACATTATGGTAACTCCATATGTATCCCAATAATGCTTTTGACTATTGGTCCAGTCATTTATCTTTGTCGCCTCTTCCTTCAAATACTTTCCATAAATTTCCCTTCCTGTGGGGGGTTTTACATGTTCCCCATCTCTTTGAGCAATAGCTACAAAGTGTGTATTTGTTGTATATGCTGGAATTGCATTGTAAAAAAAAAAAACTTCGGTTTAAACTTGCCAATATTATCCCTTTCCTTATTGAACATATCTTTTATTTTCTTCTGTACTCCACCCACTTGTCCATACAATTTCGGTTCAGCCATTCTTACACGCTTGCTACGTCCAAAATATCCCATAATTTCACCATTTCCACTGCCCCTACAACCACCCTCATACCTACTACTACCATCAATCCCACTATCACCTCCATACCTACCACCACCACCACCTCTACTATCACCACCAACCCTCCTAACAAACCAATGGAACATTTGCCTATTCATCTCTTGTTGACTCATTTGCTCCCTTTCCCACTGCTTCGCTCTAGAGGCATGCATAGCTCTTCTCATTTTACTATTATTCTCCTCTTCATCTTCATCAACATCCATTGTATTTGAAAATCCATATAATCTCTCAGAAATATTTCTCTCATGCTGTTTTTTTGACTCTTGAAAGCTCACCCCTTGCATTAGAACACTTTTAATCAACTTTCTCACTTTTGAGGGCACTTTAGGGCAATTTCTAACATTTTTGTACCCTCCAGCTAAATGCTTCTTCAATCTTGTAACACCCCCAGACTTTATTTGCTGACCATAATAATTATACTTTGCTCCATTTAGATACCCATCTAATGACTTCCCATGCTCCCAAGCGATATTTTGCGATTTATTTTTACTACCTTTTTCCGTACTTGAGCTCGACATAATGAACCTATAAATAAAAATAACAATGTTATAAAATAATTAACATAGGTTACATAAAAAAAATCCATCAAGAAAGGCACCAACCCTTTTGATACTTAAAAATTTTATGCATAAATTTATGATTCTAATTATGCATGTAGTTTTATAGTAATTTTACTAAAATTTCTACCCCAATTTTGATATTATAATTTTTAAAAATTATTGGATAAATTATTTATTTTCATAACTTACAAAAATACAAATGCATATATTAAAAGCTAACTCTAAAAATAGTTATATGACAAGAGACAATACAATTAATTAATTTTTTTGCTATTAAATAATTTACCCCAAAAATTATCCTGAAAACATAATTAACATCATTAAATCATAATAGATGTATTTGCCCCCAAAACATAATTAATGATATAAAATCACAATAAATGCATTTGCCCAAAACATTTCAAAAAAAAGTTAAAAACTAACCTGATTTGTGATTAAAAACTAACCACACTAAAATCATAATAAATCAGCCACAATCTCCAAATCCACGCACGCCCTGCCCTCCAAAATCGAAATCCACACATGCTGGCCTCCCCAAAAAGCCACGCCCGAACGCTGTCTGCCTGTGAACGACGATCGACAAACGTTGTCTGCCTGTGAATGACGATAGACGGATTTTTTCATGCCCGATTCAACAATCCGAAGCCTCCTCTACCTATTTCTCCAGCAGTGATTTCGAAGGGATTGGAGTGGATTAGAAGAAGGGGACAAGTAGGGCTTTAGACGTTGTCGATGGAAGAGGGAGGAACTGCTGCGCCATGCGTTCGAATCAAGCTTTGTGTCACGCCCCGCTTTTCAAGGCGCGACGGTGGGCATTTGCCCTGAGTTTCACCTCGACCTACCCACTTTTAAGGT
>JAYJMB010046511.1:3603-25940 GCA_036873735.1 Pouteria campechiana
ATTTATCCTTATAGCACCATGGTATCATGACATGTGATCTAGTTACTACAATTTTTATTTTTATTTTTTATAGGTGTTGGATGTTGATGCGCCAAAAGTTTATTTTCCTTAAAATATCATTCTAATATTTTTAATAAAATTGAATGTTACTAATCCGTGCCATGAACAATGGTGACAGTAATAACACGGTGATAAGCAGTGTTATCAAAATCCGATCAGGACTTGTTAGACCGCGAACTGTTCAGCCAGTTTAATCCGGTTTCGTCCAATAATAGACTTTTTAAACTTTAATATTATTAGTAAAATAATAGAATATATTAAAGCATTAAAGTTTTATACAAGAGATTTATATATTTAGATTAATATTTATAGTTTATATTTTTCAAAATTATACTTTATTATTTTTATAACTTTTTAAAAAAAATGAAGAACAGATTCAACCAGTTGAATTAGCTGGTTGAACAGGTTGGACCGGGCTTAGCCGTTTTAACCACCGGTTTTGATAACATCGGTGATAAGTCATTATCGTCTTCACCAGCATGCAATAATCTATCTTTTTTTTGTTTTTTGTTTTTTTTAAAATCTTTTTAGTTCGGGGCCATAAAGTGTAGAAATAAAATTTGATAAATTGTTTTCTAGAGATGAGTAAGTTGTATTCTGAGCATCTGAATGCAGGATAGAAATTTGAGGGATTAGGATCCGAGCATGTGGACATGGGAAAGAAATTATGGAGATGTGGACCTGAGAAAGGAGACGTGTAAGCAAAGGATAAGCCCAGCAGTGAATGGGGTCGCCTTGTGGGATCCTCGTCCGTTTTGACTGGCGGCCGTGGAGAGTGAACTGTTTATCTTGCAGACCGACCGTGCGAGCATTGTGAGAACTTTTGAGAGCCCGCGTATCATCCTGTATTTGTCGCGGAAAAGCCGTCGTCTTCATCAGGCTTCATACGTCCTCATCCCTCCCCGCCGTACAACCCCGCATTAACAGAACTCCTTCCTATTCTTGGATCTCGCCAAACTGTTATATGCCTTGCAACGAAATACCGGTTTGCCAGACGGCCCCGAGCTCCAGACAGTTTCTTAATAACCCCCAAATTCGAACAAATTAGGATTCGGGGTAGGTTTTTGAGATTTTGATCGATCTGGATCTTCCCGGTTTCGTCGTTTCGATTTCTGAGTTTCGCTGATGGCTGTTGTGTTCGAGGACTTGATTCAGTCGATCGAGCTCTGGCTGAAGCTCAACAAGAAGAAACCGGAGCCTTATGTAAACCCTGATCTGGATCCAGTCCTGCTCGTCCCTGGCATCGCTGGTTCCATACTGACAGCGGTCGACGACGTTAGCGGCAAGGAGGAGCGGGTCTGGGTTCGGGTTCTAGGCGCTGACCGTGAATTCTGCTCGAAGCTCTGGTCCCTGTTCGATCCTTCGACCGGTGAGATTTTGTTTTTCCTTTCTTCCTCTGTTGTTTTTTCTTTCATTTTTCATCTTCGAGAGTGAAAATTTATTGAATTTTGAATTCTTATGTATTCGCTTAGTTTTGGAATGTATGTCGAGATCTTGATGCTTACTCATGGTTACTTAAGCGCGAAATGTTGCTGTTTCAAGCAACAACGTATCCTTTAGTGTGTGAGAAGTGTCCCTCTGAATCTGATCGTTCGTTCAACCGCAGTCTGTATTGTGATTCTGGTCAAGGTATTCGAAAGACTATTACCTAACCGCTGTTGCGGCATTACAGAACTTTACTTTATTGCACAATTACAGGGTTTTAATCTGTTTCTACTATTTTCTTTACCCATTGAAAAATGAGCATAATTGATTTTTTTAGTTAATTATTTTTTTTTTTGGTTTACTGGGAAGATAAATTTTTTATGTTGGGAAAAAAAATGAAAAAAAAAAAAAACTCACTGGGGTGGTATCAGCAAAGCCAAGATCTTACTTTTTTTTTCCAAAAACTTAAAAAAATGTTTGATGTAATGGATGCTTGTGGGGTCTGCAATGGCCTGTAGCAGCTGTTATGCGTAGGCAATAGTTGAGGTCTTAATTTCTGTTATTTAATAGCTTGATTCCGATATATTTTTCTTCCTGCCCAGGCCTTGTACATTTTGCTTGACTCCTTTTAATGATATCTTCATTTAGCTTTCTAAACTGATGTGGTTGATGTTGATTGCCAAGTGCAGGTAAAACTGTCTCATTGGATCCAAAAACAAGAATTGTTGTGCCTGAAGATAGATATGGACTGTATGCAATTGATGTCTTGGACCCTGATATGGTGCGTGTTCATTCTTCTATATAACATGCATTTTCAAATTGTTCTGTTAGTGGTTAAAGCTTTAGTTGCTACTAGTTGTCTGCCTTTTTTCCTCTAACCTTTTGTTATTAAATTCGTCTGTTATGACTTTTGTTATGCCATTTTTTATTAATTTGAGCTATGTCTTCATTAGACCATTTTATTTTCATACTTTTCTTAATGATGTTTAGTCATTTGGTTTTTGGCTTCTTGTTCACTTGTGACCGTCTATTTGGATAAACTTACCCCTCTCAACTAGGTCGTTCTTGCTTCTTGGTCTCCATTGCATGGAACCATATATTTACTTTTCCTTAACTTCATAACCTATTGATTCTACCTTTTGGTTATCTTAAATGATTTCATTTCTAATTTTTATCCTTCCAAGTTTCACCAAACATCCAATCAACATTCTGATTTTGTTTGGTTGCACATCATATGGAGGCATTGTTCGTTGACTGCTGAACATTTGTCATGATGAAGTATGGCTGCCTCTATTGCTGTTCTATTAAATTTTCCTCTTAATTTGATTGGCTTGGAAGTCGCATATAATTCCTTCAGTGCAATGCCATTTCTTCCACCCAGCTGGAACTCCATGCATAACATCCTTATTAATCTCTCCACTCGCTTGAATTATTGATTTTAGGTATACTAAAAATGGTCACTTTGGGTATTGCTTTACCTGCAATCTTAACTAATTTTTCATTTATATTACTATTGTTACTCAAGTTGTATTATCTATACTTGGTTTTAGTTTAACTAACTCTAAAACCTTTAGGTTCTAAGGCATCCCACTATTTATTTGGGTTTAAATTTATACCTTCTCTTGCTTCATCTTCCAAAACCATGCCATTCACGATCAGCGTATACCAAGGCATCTCTTTTCGTAAACATTGATTAAGTTCATAAATAATCAATGTAAAGAAAATATGGGCTTAGTGTTGAACCTTGATGTAAACCTTGATTGAAATCATTTGGAGAGAAGCTCACAGGTACTCACAAGATATTCTAGCATTCTACCAATTATAAAATTCATTATCATAATCAGTTAAGGCTCATCTCCACGAATCTGGAGTTGCTTCTTGGTCTTGTTTTTAATGTTCTATGAAGGACCATTGTCCTCAAGAGTTTCATTTCAGGCTCATCCTCACTAGTCTGGATTTGCTGCCTGATTCCTTTATCCTGTTGTCTATTGGAATAATCTTCTTCTTGTATATCATTTAAGTCTCCTACCCACTAATCTAGATTGTCTGTCTGTGGAAGACCATCTTCTTCAAGTCTTTTTGCACTGCCTTCATCCTTCTTGCCGTTTTATCACCTTCAATTTGAATTTAGTCAATCCCTCTGCCCAGCGTGCTTCCTTGACTCTCTTGCACGTAGTCAGAACATTCAAGTCTACTTTTATCTCATCCTTTTACCTAATGGTATCATTCCTAATCTTCCTTATCTTTTAATTCGTTTTCATCGAGTTATCAAGCATCTTGAAGTTCATCTATCTTCTTGAGATTGTTGCTTTTAAATTGGTATTCACATTGTTTTGAAATAAAAGGGCACGACATTCCTAATCTTCCTTATCTTTTAATTCATTTTCATCTAGTTATCAAGCATCTTGAAGTTCATCTATCTTCTTGAGATTGTTGCTTTTAAATTGGTATTCACATAGTTTTGAAATAAAAGGGCACGATTATGCTCTTCTTTTGGAATTGGACTGAAATTTTATTGTTCCTTTCATCCTTGTCACTTCAGCATGAAAGCAAGCATATCATTGCTTGTAATTGCAAATCAACTCAATTAATTATGTCCATTACTGTGAAAAATAGAGGACAACTATGAAACCTCTCTGGTATTTATTGTGTTTACTTTTGGATGTGAACTAATTTGAAAGCAATTGCTGTGATATTAGGCATCTGATCTATGTCTATGTTGTTTATGATGGATGATATCATTGGATTGGGCATTCATATATATATATATGTATGTATGTATCTATGTATAACGTTTTTCTACATGCATCATCAACCAAGCATGTTCATTCCTTTTCTTTTCTTTTCTTTTCTTCTTCCTCTTTTTTAAATGCCCCTCTTTTTTTTTTTTTTGCCCATATGCTAGCATTGCTGGCTTTTGTAGATTTATTTGAAATCAGTTATGGTTGTGAATCTTGGCAATGTGTACTCTGCTTTACCAATTGATAACTTTTGTCTGTGGTTTACTTGATTCCTGCATGTACATATGTATATAAAGGACCGAGACTCTCCTAGGCACATAGGTGTTGGTGTGCTTACTCATTTGAATTAGTTTTTTTTTTCTTTTTTCTAGATATTTGCTGAAAAATGTTTGCAAGAAAATGCAACAAAAGGCCGGTATAAGTATTTTTCTTTAATGATGAAAAGTCAATTACTCACTTTTTTTATGTTAAAGATTGGTTGATGATCACATGCTTGAAATGCACAACTGAGAAGCTTATCTATTGATGAAATTCCTTTCCAACTGACATTTTTTTCTGCTTTTCTTTTCCTCGTCTTTCTTTTCTTGGCAGATTGTTGGGCAGGATTGTGTGTGTTATTTCCATGATATGATAGAGGAGATGGTTAAATGGGGTTTCCAGGAGGGTAAAACACTCTTTGGATTTGGCTATGATTTCCGCCAGAGTAACAGGTTTGCATTCATAAATATACTGGCTACATATAGTGTCTGCTTTTATGCATACAACCATTAGGCTATGATGCTCATTTTATCATGTACAAACCTTGAACATTTAGTTAATTTTTTTTTATGAGGGTTAAAGTTATTAAATGCACTGTATCTATTAAGAATATACCAGAGACATCCACAAGGGGAGGTTCGTGCCACCACTCTCACCTAAGCCCCCTTTTCACATCCTCTTCTACTCTAAAAGACATTTTTATCTTGATTCAAATTTCAAGTGAGGTAGAAATTATATTAACATTCCTTTCTTTTTTCATCATTACTCTTTTTTTTTTAATTAATATACCTATCTTTTCATCTCTACCCTTATGTTTTCTACTTATTGCCCTCCTTTCCAAAGGGCATCATAATATTGTCTTGATTTTGTTGCATTAACCATTAGCCATTATATTCATTATACTATTTTATATTTTTGGCAGTACGCCCTCTTTTATTATGCTCACTTTTACACATCCAAATAGACACTTAACTTATATATAATTTTTTTGGAATTGTTCATTAGAGAGGAATGGATGGCAATGCCATCACTCTAATTGCTCATTCCTTTAGTTGGTACATTGGAATGTGAAGGAATGCCCTTCCCTTAAATCTTTCTCAAGTAATTAACCACTAAAAGGCTTGAATACTCATCCCAAGGAATTGCATTCCACTTAAACAAATATTGTTTAAGACCATATGGGATCCATTGACTTCATGTGATTGACATTCAATGCCACAATACTACTCAGGTCCCAATTTATTCCTCTGGGAGGTTACCCATAGTATTCAGGTTCACATCCACTTTATTATAGGTGCACCACCCTTACATTATTTGGACTTCTTTTGTGCTTAACTAGTCAATTATTATAACATACATGTGTTTCGTGTGACTGACATTTCATGCCAATTGCCATCAAGTTGCGTTCTAATCCAGTCCTTTAGTTTATCAATTGAATTTAGGTTCCCTTCCAATTCACTGCAGTGCACCAAATGGGCCATTGTACTTAGTCAATTATTACACATCATACAATTTGTTATCAGTTAAGTTTGCTTGTCTGCTGAGAACTTGCAGAGGATAATAATTTCTGTTTTTAGTGTTCATTTCCATTTTTACTGCTTGGACCTAGTTTGATGCTTTCATTATCAACTTAATGCAATGGTTTAACTTAATGGTAAGAAAATATATAAATGTTGACTTATAAATTTCTTACTACACAATCAAGGGTCAAAATGAAAAGAAACATTTACAATGTGGTAATAAGCCAGTCTTCTATCGTTTGTAATCTTTGAGTGCATCTTTCAAAGGTTTTGAGGTGTTCTATAATTAGAGTTCGTGATTGACTTTCAAAGTTCTCTAATTTTGTTAATTGTATTAATAAGTTTGACTTTTCGACCATCAATGATGAAAACAAGAAAGCAAGAAGCAAAGATTCGAAAGCATTCTCATGTGTGGTCATGTCTTTAGGCTTAACAGAACCCATTCTGTTGGACAGTTGAATTACACAATCTTCGTCTTGATCTTCAAGATTTAAAATTTCTCCAGTTACTGTTTGCTTGGCTACACTTTCTACTTGTTACTTCTATAGGTAGTTTGATTTATTACTATTAACTTGTTGGCATTTATGTGCATTAACTTTCATAAAGATTGTTTTGTTCATGTATTTATTGTTAATGAATATACCCAATCATTGCAGCAAAGAATTGCCAGGGCTATGAATATCTTTTAAAGTTTTCCAACTATATTTATCTTTGAGCAGGTTCTTATCATGATTGATCAATTCTAAGATACTCTTGGTTATTGTTACAGGTTCCAGGAAACGCTGGATCGCTTTTCTGCTAAGTTGGAGTCAGTTTACACTGCTTCTGGAGGGAAGAAAATAAATATTATCACTCACTCTATGGGTGGTCTTCTGGTTAAATGCTTCATGGGTCTACACAGTAAAGTAAGGATGCAGCAGTGACATGTCAAGCGTTTTCTTTATAATCATATATACATGTGGGTTTCTGTCTTACACTTCTGTGAGCAGTTGCTCATCCTTATTGAAGTATATTTGATTTTTTCTTCTGTAGGTTTTTGAGAAGTATGTTCAGAACTGGATTGCAATTGCTGCACCATTTCGTGGTGAGTAATATGTTCAGTGTATGGTTTTTACTCTTTAATCATTAAAAGGACATTGGAATCAAGTAATTGTCAGGCTGCAAAATCCCATATACCTAGTTTAAGATAATCTCTTAGCATGGTTGATGTAATTGCTCAAAATTTATTATGAGGATTAATTGATACTTTATTTGCAAAAATATAGTATAGAACGAGATAGTGAAATGGTTAAGAAGCACACTTCCTGTGGAATGAATCAGACAAAAATGAAATAAAACAATCCTGGTGATATTTACAAAGAAAAATTTGAAAACATCTATCCTTTAGGATCTTCCTTTTTGGGCCAGGAATTCTATTGTGTCCAGAAAAGAAAGTCAGTTGTCTACTATATGGTTATCCACTGAGTACTTTGGTTTTGGTCTTGTCTTGTTACCAAGTTCAAAGTTTGGGTAATGCATGTTTTATGCTTTACCCAGATTGCCATCCAAGTTGTTGTAACCCTAACTGGAGCCATCCTGACCTGAGTTTGCACCCCTATCAAGTGGATGGTGTAACCCATGACTTAGAATTGTTGAGCCTTTGAGGTTGGTTGGGGAAAGATCTCTAGTTGCATTAGCCAACCCGGCTTGGGCCTAAGATTTTAAGCTCAGGCATAATTTGGGCTTGCATAAGTCCAGCTGAGGGTATCCATTCAAAATTGTGAATGATGGATTAGGTTTCCAGTGGGCCCAGATCAAGCCCAAACATGAAATATGGATTTATGGATACCTAGGTATCTTGTCTAGGATAGACTTGGTTCTGGCTCTTCTAGCTGTTCTGGTAAAAACAGTTCAGGTTTCACAATTTGAGCTCGTGTCCTTTCCAAGCATGGGCTATTGAAACCAATTACAAACTGATCAGATTGGGATGCTTCAGGATACTGGGTTCTTGTTGCAGTCCTACTGAATATTCTAGATATCTTACCCCTCAACACTGCAAGTAGGTATGACTTGCTTGAGGATTTCGTTTTGTGCTATTTAAATCTCCTCTCCATTGGACCATGATGAGCAGTGCCTCTGGCATTTTTTCACTGAAAGAAATAGAAAGGAATCAAGTTGAGAAATCATTTGTATCATTCAATTTATGGTTGGCAATTAGGGCTCTGTTCAGTGGTGAGGAAAACAGGGTGGAAAACTTTTCCACCCTTTCCACGCCTTTTGATGTAATTTGATATCTTAGCTACCTAACGACTCTATTTTTTCTCATTATTACCCTTTCCACCCCTTTTGATGTGATTTGACATCTTAACTATCTAATGATTCTATTTTTTCTCATTATTACTTATATTTTCAATTATTGTTTCACATCTTTTCATAAAAAAACTTATTTTGTCTATATTCACTTTATTACTAATCATTACTCTTTATCACATCACATCACATCACTCTCTATCTTTTCTCTTGCTTCTCCCTATTGCTTTTTTTCCACACCTCTTATCCTCACTAACAAACCCACCCTAGATTTATTTACTTGACCAATTTATGCCTTTTGTCTTGGTATTTTGCTACTACTGTTATATCTAACCAACCATAGAAAAATTGTTTGCTGTTTGTGATATGCTCACTGCTAATAAAATAAACCAATAATTAAAATAATCATGGTGGTGGCCAAAACTGCATGTTTATAATGAAGAACTATATTTCGAAGTCAGCATGAATTGATATATGTTTTTATGCCAACAGGAGCACCTGGATATATTACAACCAGTCTCTTGAATGGAATGTCGTTTGTAGAAGGGTGGGAGCAGAACTTTTTCATTTCCAAATGGAGCATGCATCAACTGGTATATCCAATTTCATATGCAGTCTAAAAGACCTTTTTATGGGTAATCGGGAAGGACTTTATGGGTTGATTGTGTTCTAGTTCAGTAGTCAGTTTAAGATACATTTTGCCTGCTGTTTCCACATTATGTTGTCATATGTCATGTTTGTCTTTTTCTGGAGAGTTTCTAATAGGTCTACTGTTACAGACATCCTTCATTATAGTTTCTTCTTTCATTCAGCTATTATTTCTCCAATTGTTATTGGGATATAAGAAAGTTTTTTTGAGTCTCATACTCATAGAGTGCATAGGTATAGTTCTGGTGCCACAAGCTATCTAAGTCATGCTATTGGGATTCAAGCCTGCATCGATACTACTATTTCAAATACCTGGAATAAGGGGCATCTATGGGCTATGGGCTTTTGACACATTGGGGTAGCTGAATATGGATCTGGGATGGACAGTCTTGTCTGTGCATATGGAATTTGTGGCTTTGATTTGATATTGTTTTTGTTGATGATGGTAGGAAGCTGCAGCTTGTCTGTTAACAGCTCTAATTTTAAACTCTGTCTCTTCTATATTTGGAAACTTATGATAACTTGTATAGTTCTAAATCTGTTCCATTACAATCATGCACTAACAGAACATACATTTGAGATGTTTTGTGAACAGCAATGGTAGAAAGTTCCACGATTAGCATTTCGTTAAATGTTTCAATAACATTTGTTAAATTAGAAATCTATGTTGTTCAGACCTTGTGAATGTATGTTTGTTTTGCTCTAGCTGTGCACAAAGTTTATCAGTTTCAATAACATTTTGTTTAATTAGAAATTTATGTTGTTCGGACCTAGTGCATGCATGTTCGTTTTACTCTAGCTGTGCAAAAAGTTTATCTCCTTGCATTGGTTTATATTCTGAAAATTTTCCTGTTTCAGTTGATTGAGTGCCCATCAATATATGAGTTGATAGGAAGCTCCACTTTCGACTGGAAAACTGCTCCCCAACTGCAAATTTGGAGAGAGAGGAATGATGGCAATGGGAAATTGTTTACCATCCTAGAATCATATGAACGGGATGAGATTACTTCGATTATGAAGGAAGCTCTTGCAAATAATAAGGTGAGTTTTCATGATGGTTATGAGTGTGGGTAATTTCTGTTACTGTAAACCATATAATCAGGATAAAAAGAGTAAATAAAAAAATGAATGCGTCCTTCTACTGAGAAGATTCTTGGAGTTTAATTCTTCCATGGTGAGGCCCAGCAGATTACAGTGCTATATCGGTGAATCATTCAATCATGGGCTCTACTTTTATATGATGACTGCGGAATATAATGTACAGATCTTTGTTTCAGTTCATCTGTTTTATTATTTGTTGGTGCTGTTGTTGTCCATTTTAATTCCTTGCCCTCATCATTGTTGCCTTTCCCCGTCTTTTTGAATCTGCCTAGTGAATCCTACTATGCTTGCCACAAGATTGGAAAGGGAATTCTCATGTCTTATTAAGAAATGTGTGAAGAGTAGTTGCTTGCTCGATGCATGCCTTCTGTTCCACCCAATCATGGTAATTGGTAGTGTTTTGGTAGTGGTGGAGCTTTTTCATGGTTCATATATTGGTGTAAAAAATGTTCCAATTGAGGGTTTCCCTTTTGTCATCTTAGTGATGGTTATCAGTATTCTCACATTGCTTCCTTGAGATTGAATGGAGTTGCTCATCTTTCTGATGCCTTTCTACTGACTTTTTTGTTATGTGCCTGTAGGTTAACTATGATGGCATTGATCTGCCTCTACCTCTCAACGCCAAAATCTCAAAATGGGCATGTGAAACTCAGAGGCTTTTATCATCTGCCAAAGTTCCTTCAACAGTTAAATTTTACAACATATATGGGACTCATAATTCCACACCACATAGTGTCTGGTAATTCTTCTTTTGACTTTATTGATTTCTTCAAAAAGTCTGACTATAATTTGATCCAAAAGTTCATAGGAGCATAGATCAATTTTTAAGGCTAATTTACTTAATATTCAAAGAGAGATCCAATCCCCCAAAACCTGGCGAAACATATATGGGACTCATAATGCCACACCACATAGTGTCTGGTAATTCTTCTTTTGACTTTATGATTTCTTCAAAAAGTCTTACTATAATTTGATCCAAAAGTTCATTGGAGCATAGATCAATTTTTAAGGCTAATTTACTTAATATTCAAAGAGAGAACCAATGCCCCAAAATCTGGGGAAAGAGTCCCTGCAATCTGAAATATATGAACCAACCTAAAGGATAGGTGTCATGGAGTTGCTTGTATTAGCATCATGCAACATTATGACCTTCTACCTAGGATAAAAATTCTTTGCATCAGAAGGTTGTCCTATGTCAACACTAACACTAATTTTCTTGCCCTGCAGCTATGGAACTGAGGAAACCCCTGTTACTAACCTACAACAGCTGCCCTTGTTACAGGTTATACTCCTTGTAACATAATGGTTGCTCAGCATGCATATTGTCAGTGTTCTGGTTTTAAGCTACGTGTCTCAGTTTTGTCCGTTCTGGAGTTTTATTTCTTGTTGGTTTTCAATTTGTGGAGTTCTGATGGATGTCAAGAACAATGGCTTTACTTACTTTGCATACATGCCTGGATTTTCAGTTTCACTATCATGTTTGTGGTAGTCATGATTGTTGCAGCTAGGGGAGTCAGAAATCATGGTGAACAAAATACATTTTCATAATGGAAATTGCAGCCACCCATGTGGAAGTCTGAAAGAGTCATCTACTTGATTTTAAAAACAATCCCAGAATGATATGAGAGTGATGCAGTGGTACTAGGTAATAATTCATCTGGTGGAAATATTCCATCTGTTAATCATGTCATTGGCAAGCATCTGTTTGAATTTAGGATGGAAATAATCCAGATGGTGTTAACATCAGTGTCAATGAATGCATTGTACAATCTTGTGCTTGCATGGACTGTTGAACAATCATCTTGTTGTCATCCACTTTGGATCCTTGGCTGTATCCAAATTTCCCCCACGTTTGAACAACTGATGGAAGTTTTTAAGCCTAAGGAGGTATGGACTGTGGATAAGTTGCTTCAGTCGTCATGTTGTCCCTTGGAACAGACAGAAGCCCATGATTGAGACCAACTCAATGCTAGGTGAAGAATAATTCTAGCCCCTGTGCAGTCTCAGAGCAGCCAGGTAATTTTGAACGTCAGTATGCAGGGCCGTTTAGACTACATGTGGCAAACATTTAGGTAATTTTAGACTTGCGAGTATTCTGCTGTTCCTAAGCTCTGACCATAAGTTATTTTTACTTGGTGCATGGCTTGTGACTGAACATGGACCACGCTGAACAGAACCCTGCACCAGTTGCATGGCTTCCATTGTTTACTCCAATTGATTTTACATATGGTCCATCAGTGCAGTGGACCACCAAAGAACCTTCTGGAACTCTGAAAATATTGCCACATGTAGCACCATGTAATTGCATTGAACTTTTTTTCCACTAAAATGGTACTGTTGGCAACTTATAAATTATGTAATTTAGACTTGGAAGTATTCTTTTGTTTCTGAGCTCTGACCACAAGTTTTTTTCACTAGTATCAGGGCTGAACATGGGCCATCTTAACTGACCCCTCCACTACTTACGCTTGGATTCTACTGTTTGCTTCCTGTGATTCTTTACATATGGTCCTTCAGTGCAGTTGATGGCCGAATCACCATCTAGACAAAATATTGCCAAATGTAACAACACTCAATTGTATGAAACTTTTTTCCTAAGAAAATGGCACTGTTGGCAGCATATAAATCAAATGTCTTCTTGTCCTTGAGTGCACATTGATTTAGATGTGTCTTAGTATAGGGGAGTAACTTCGAATTTGAAGAAGGTTTGAATCATTGAAAAAGCTACATTATGCATGACAAGCACATTCTTATATTGCTTCTATAGATATTGTGTAGTTTGCATTTTCCTTCGTCATCATTTGGATATCTTGATTTATTTTTAATATTTTCAGGCAAAATATATATGTGTTGATGGTGATGGCACAGTTCCTTTGGAATCAGCCCAGGTTTGATTCTGTAATATTTTCCAAGTTCTTATCTCATAAGCTGAATTTGTCGCTTTTGAACAGAATGTTAAGTATGTGTGATTAGCAAGATTCCATTTCATCATTAGGACCTACTGATTACTTGAAGTAGTGCCAATTTGATTTCGTCATTTGCCTTCATCATTAAAGCATGTTCTTCTGGTGTTTAATTTTCTCAAAAAATAGATCGAACCATGTGTGATGGCGTAATGGTATTTATTTATGCATTTATTTCGGGGATCTCATTTCATGTTCATGATTTCAATTTTAAGATCTGCATGATTTTTCTTAGAATTCACCTGCATGTGCCTGTGCTTGGCTCCTTGCTGTTTTGTTTTCTTTTTCTTTTTAATGTTAGTGAACTACTTGGATTTGAACCCTGATGCTTCTGGTGTCAGTCAACTGAGCTGTGCAACTTTCATAACAAGCAAATAAGTGCTCTGAAAATCTCATTCATATTCTATTGTCATGAACATTCTCAACTATGCAATTCAAATGTCATTGAGGTCTTTCATGGTAATGGTGCACTGACCGAATGCTTTTAATCCCAACTAGATATTGGGTAACACCTTGCATGCGAACTTTTAATTGTCTCAGCTTCTCCATGTTAGAAGACCATTGGAAGACTTCTCATATCTTCTGCTTGTAGAAGTTCATGACGTGAGTGCTTATTTTGTTTAGAGAACACCCATCCCTGTTGCCATCATGGATTCTTTAAAATTTTAATTTGCTTTTCATTTTATTCTCCTTGAAAGTAAGTGTAACGCTATCTAGATTTAAATCATGGGCCAATGCATGTGCATGATTGGTAGCCTCATGATAAATTATTGATTCCTGATTCATGGTTCAGATCATTAGAACATATCATGTAATATGTGCGAACACTTCACAAGCCAACTGTGGGATGTGAATGTACATATAATCACATCAAGAATGTCTTGCATATAGGCTTAACTATTAATAGAACTAGGTTGGAGTTTTTAAAAAATGAGTAAGAATTGTTATAGAGTTGATGCTTTGGTCAAAATCTTTTTGTTAAATGATTTCTCAAACTATTTCATTTTATACAATGTTGGGGAGTTTCATTGATGATGTTTACAATGTTATGTAGCTGGGTTGACCTTTGGAGTTTTTTTTTTTTTTTTTGGTTAATTTTATTTTCACTTATCTGGGTGCATGGCTATGGATGTTGCATATACTTTATTTATTTTTGGCTCAATAGTTTAAGAAAGTTGAGAAATTGATAAGGCTGTTGTATAGAGAATTCAAACTGGGTAGAAAAAATGGCATTGTGCTAAAAAGTTTTCCATGATTCTAGGCATCAATCATATTTAAAGGAAAATTTAATAGGATAGTGTATGATTGTTTTGGCAGTCGCCGTGAACTGAAGTTGGAAAGTCTAATACATTTGGTCCATGGAAATCTAAGTAGGTGCTAGGTTATGCAATGGGAAAGGGTTTAAGCACTCATTGCACCTCAAAAGGGTCTCGAAAGTGATGTTAATAGAGAATCTGGCTTAGTTTATTTCAATCACCTTAATAAGCAATAGATTTTTTTATTTTTTTTTTTTGTGCATATTTCATCAAGCTACAGATACCACCAAAACTTCACAAAATTAGGAGATGGGCAACCCCCAACAATGGATGAAACAGTGAAAAGAAGATGTAGCCAACCAAAAAACATTCAAAGAAAATGCATAAAAAATAACTGATTCAATCAAGGTTCACCATGAATCATCATGAAAGTTCTCCAATCTTCAACTGTGGGTGGGCTGTTGAGTGGGCATAACCTTCTCAACCTCATACTAGGAGGCCAAGGCCCTCAATTCCAAGGAAATCAGATAGTGCCTCCAAGCCTAGAGTTTGAGAGAGCTATTACCCCTCTCCTTTTCTCTCACTTTTTTTACTTTTTATTTATAAAATATCGTGGGATTTGAAAGCAATAGAGTTTCCCCTCTTCTCTCTCAAAAAGCGAAGCCCCCTTGCAAGGAGGGGAGGCCTCAATTTATAGGCTTCAAGGATGGCATTTTTGTAATTTCTTTGATTTAAGTGGGCAAATGCTGGATAAGAGGCAATCGTGCCATTAGTGACACATAATGAGGTATTTAAAGCTGAAATTCGGGTTATTCGCATCATAATGATGAGTCTTTATTAACTTCTTTTGTATAAAACTTACATGGAATGTTTGTAAGTTGGTGGGCAATGCTTGTTGCACCATATTTATGCAGAAAGTTTGTGTAAGTTGGTGTGCAACATTCTTTACACCATATTTATGCAGAAAGTTACGAAGTTAGTGTGCAATGCTGTTTGCATCAGATCTATGCAGATCTATGCAAAAAGTTTTCTGCGTAAATTGGTTTGTAAAAGCTCTTAATTGCAAGGTCACTTCTTTCCAATCATGGGGTGTCATTAGATATAGCTATAACATCAGTAGCTATAAGATCAGCATACTTTGTGGTGAGCAACGTCAGGCAGTCACAGAACACGTAACATGAATGTTGTCAAAGAGAAGATGTTGAGGTGGGTGTGCAGTAACACTAGAAAGGATAAAATCAAATAGATATAATTTGAGATAACCATAGGTTAAAATTAATAGATAATAAGATGAAGTAAATTTACGTGGTTTGGTTATGTGCAATGGAGACTAGGAACTGGTCTAGTTAGGAGTAAGTTTATCCAAGTAAAAAGTCATAAGAGAGCCAGAAAAATCCAAAAAGAACATTTCTACAGGTTATTAGGAAAGATATGAAAAACACTTGAGCTTACTAAGGACATCTCCCAAGATAGATACGAGTTTTACTAGGATTCATACTACTAACCCGACTTAGGTGGGAAACAACATATGGTCATGATGACGATGCCTATGGAACTAAAGGGCATTTCATGAGACAGCTATTCCAGCCTTCATGCCAAGTAAACAGCAATGGAATCTTGAGTAGAGGGATGAGGATGATCAAATCGATGCACTGGAAGTATGAAGGGTAGGATTGGTAATTGTGTTTCATAAAAAGCCAGTTCAATTACTAAATGACTGAATCATATAAGCAGACACTTTTGAAGTTACAATTGTGCAACAGAAACCATCATCAATTCCTCAGTGATTTACTGGTTGAAAGTGTGGCAAAAATCATAAAATAATTGTTCCATAGCAGCATGGCATGGCTTCCCAGCTTTGCCACACCCCTAAAATAATGGGCTTGGCCTCGATGTCTAGCTAATTTACAAAATTAGCATGAGATCTACCATCCTTTCCCCTTTAATTTTGAACTGATGCACTATTTAGACCTTTCATGCAAACATAGCATTGCAGGCAGTGCTGAGAGAGGCTGTAAGGCTGTTCTCTGTGCTCATACATTTTATCTTTGAAGGACCTGATATTGAAAAATTGTTGTCAAGCATGACTGTTGCTCTATCTAGTTAAATCAATTGTTTGGTTCAAGCCTGGCTCCCAGTCATTGGTTTATTGAAAGTTATGGACAGTTGAAAAACCTTCATATTGGCATTCTTACTTCCATGGAAGCTGATCCTTTTCTTCTTCTTTTTTTATTTCTTTTTGTTGTTTTCCCTTTCTTCTTTTCTTTCTATTTGTTAAATATGCAGGAACCATTAGCTAAATTTTTTGTAGCTGCCTGTTTGTAGGCTGTTAGTGACACTAGTGGCTTGGTTGTTGTGATGTGTTTTCATTGTAACTTGAGCTTGTAATATCATGGGCATCAAATATGCTCTGAGGGTACCTTCATTTTTTGCTTTGTTTCAGGCAGATGGGCTTGATGCAGTGGCAAGAGTTGGTGTCCCTGGTGATCACAGAGGGATTGTCTGTGATCGCCATGTATTCCGAATACTCAAGCATTGGCTGAAGGCTGGAGACTGGGATCCTTTCTACAACCCCATAAATGATTACGTAATTCTACCCACTGCATTTGAGATTGAGACCCACAAAGATCATGGTATGCAGATGACAACACTAAAAGAGGAATGGGAGATGATTTCAAAGGATGATGAAGATCCTGCTGAGCAGCTGCCATTGTTGGGCTCCATATCCGCTTCTCACTTGGGGAAGGATACCATACCTGCTAATGTTCTTCTTCAACACCAGAATGAAGGAAAGCAACATCTCAAGGTTAGAGCAGTAAGTGTGGCCATGGGCAGCTAACTGTTCATGGCATTCGTGTTGTACAGGTACAAGATGTATAATGTTGTTTTGAATGAAGGTATATGTGGATGGAAGGGCCACTTAAAAAGTGGCTATACGGAAATTGCTGTCTCTCTGTCTAAACGGGTGAGGGATGGTATGCATCAGTGTATACATTTGTACAGTAACTGTGAATGGAGAAGGCATCGATATATGCCTCCCATGTAGAAGAACCAAGGGACGCGTGTGGTGGAGCACGCGACACAGATAATTGCCCTGACGGAGTTTAACTCGCACTGATTGGATTCCTTTCCCGTACGTTTGTATTTGGATTGTGGATATGTTTAATAATATATAAAGCCAGGTGGACGTACAGCACGATTCCTGCGCTTACATGCCTGCGGTTCACTGGGTGCTTTGTGTTGGACCTGAACTATTAAAGATAACTGTATCAAAGAAATGTCGGTATTAACATGTAGGTGACCTTTGTAGGTTTCCCCGGTTTCCCCATGGAGATGCGAGAGTGCGGCTTGGGCGCAAAATTTATATTTGAAAATATTAAATATTTAAACTCATTCTATGTTACATTTTAGTCTTATTTTACATCTTATTGCAATATATATGTTTTTAAAGAATTCTATACTAAATGAATTTTTATCAATCCTTTTAAAATATTTTCCTCCCTAATTTTTATTCAAGGGCAAGGGGGGGTAATTTTACATGTGAAGGTTCAACTTTTCAAGGGAATTTAAATGGGTACTATTTTGGAATGGGACCGGTCGCAGAAAACAACAATCAATAATCTCATTCTATTGGCCACCTGGACGATACTCGGACAGAATATAAAGGATGATGCGCAGGCTCTCTCATATATTTACGTAGCAGATTGTTGTCCTCAATACAGTTTTGTCGTGATCAATAATTCTTTCCAACATTTATTTTTGTTACGTATATGATCGTCGGAGAGGAACACATTTTGTTGGAAGCTTTAAAATGTAGAAATAACCAAAGTCTATTTCAAGAAGAGCATGTAAAAAAAGTTTCATCATTGAAATTATTTTGACATGTAATTAACCTTTTCTATATTACATATAATCTAAATTGTTAAATGCATATTTTCTACTAAATAAACAATGAATTTTAACACATGAAAGTGGCCATATTGTAATGTTTACAAAAATATTGATGTAACAAAAATTATTTATAATTTCGTCTCAATGTGGTCCACCTGAATGGCTGATTCAAATAGTTTTTGATATTAAAAACTAAACCATATTCAAAACATTTGTATTAGGTGCTGTGGGGATGAACACGGAATTAAGTGGGCCCGGGGCCGCGGATTCATATGTATAAATTCCACATTTGTAGGGTTTGTGCAAGGGCCAGAGTTCCGAGTCAAAAACCCGTTCTAGGGTTTCAGAGAGGAGGGTAGAACTCGAAAACGAGAAAGGATGGTGAAGTTCTTGAAGCCTAACAAGGCCGTCGTGCTGCTTCAGGGGCGATTCGCAGGCCGCAAGGCCGTGATCATCCGCTCCTTCGACGATGGCACCCGCGACAGGCCGTATGGGCACTGCCTCGTTGCGGGAATTGGAAAGTATCCGAAGAAGGTGGTGAGGAAAGATTCAGCGAAGAAGACGGCCAAGAAATCTAGGGTGAAAGCATTCATCAAGCTCGTCAACTACAACCACATAATGCCGACGCGCTACAACCTCGACGTGGACCTCAAGGACGTCGTCACCCTCGATGCCCTGCACTCGAAGGACAAGAAGGTTTCTGCTGCTAAGGAGACCAAGGTACGCTTTGAGGAGCGGTTTAAGACCGGAAAGAACAGATGGTTCTTCACAAAGCTCAGATTTTGATTCAGGTGGTTCGTTTTCTTTGGGTTTCTTTCTTTGGAAGTTTGCATTCTGATTCTGTTGGCTGTTCGGATCATTGAGTTTAATTGGAGATGGATTTTTCTTATTTCGATGGGTTAGTTCTAGTGATTATCAGAAATTTTGATCAATAGAAGTTCGATATTAGAGTATTCTGTCTCGTAGGAGACTATACTGGAGTTCCTGCTGTTTAGAGAAACAGAAAGCTTTTTGCAACTCATTTAGTGTTTTGGTTGATCTGTCGGGTTCTGTTGGCATATTACATGTGTGGCATTTCGTTTTGAATAGTTTACTAAATGTAGTCGCTGGTTGGAGTCTATTATTCAAGTTTGAATGGGATATTGCACAATATGAAGGATGGAAAGATAGAAAAAGGTGGTGGTTGAATCGATATCTTTTATTCTGTTATTTTGGATAATTGGGCTTGATTCTGCATTTTTTTTTGGCAAGTTTGATTGGGGAAAGGGGTTTTGTTTTACATGCTGGTTTTTTGCAGGTTTGATTGGGAAAAGGTTTCATTTTCAAAATTTCAATCTATTCCGTTGAAACAGCCAAAGTAAACTAACAAAAATCAAAACTTGAATCTAACTTGTACAATCAATGAACATTATCAATTGGACGATTAAGCAATTTGATCCAAATTACATACAGATCCAGTGTTTATGTTGTTACTTATGCTTTAGGTTAGCTTTAGGGTTTATTTGTTTGAGGGAGTGTTGGAATTGAATCAATGAGAGTTAGGAGGGTTTTACTTTTGAATGGAATCTGAGAAAATGTTGTGTCCCTGAGGTTCATTTGGATGAGGGGGTTTGATATCTTGATGGAACTGAAATGGTTTTGATACATGGATTGATGTGGTGAAATTATCAACTTGGTTCTGTATTCTATTAATGTTGGTGGGACATCAAGAGTACTTAATAAAATTCATTAAGATGCACTTTTAGGCATCCTACCTTTCAACATTGGACAATAATGCAGTGCGATCAAGAAATTGTATTTAAGCCTATAATATGACATTGAAGTGACCCAGTCTTATGGATTAGGTGTCCTCGCCCTTCAATAAGGATTTCTGATGTTAGTTGATCATTTTGTCTGGTTATAAACACAAATGCAGTTTTGGCAACCTCAAAGGTGTTGCATTAGAAGCCTGTAGAGAGATACGTTTGGCACATTGGTGTGAGATTGAAGTGTGCACCCTTGTTCACTCAACTCACTTTTGCTATAACACTAAGGCCTGTTTTTGGTTAGTAAGAGCTTCTTAGGAGTGAGCTTGGTGGGAAGAATTTTCTGAAAAATTCCTTTTAAGAAAGGTCTCGATGTGTATAACTTTCCACATCAAAGGATTTCCATGCAAGTGCTTTATTCAAAATATGGGCACACATGCTTTTCCATCTTGAGCCCATCTGACCTCAAAAGGTAGGCATATAAACCCAGCCAAGGTACATTAACTTTGACTCTTTTAATTTTAAAAGACACTTTCTGCTTTCACATGTTTGAGGGAGATGAATTGGTCGGACCATGTGAGACCTGTTTGGTTGAAATTTTTGTGTTGAATTGGATTGAATGGTTTCAATAACTTGAATTAAAGTTTTAAATTTGTGGTCTAATGATGTGTTTAGTGGGTGGTAAAATGTCTTTATGTATAGGTTTACTGCTTGGAACAGATTTGGGTTGGTTTATCTATGTCCATCCTTTGTAAAGGATTGAATTACATGACAATCGAATAAAAGTTGCATTCTTGTTTGCATACGAAATTAAAGATGTAAAATGCATGGTGGGAATTGCCACTAGAGGATGTGAGGACCGATCATGTGTTAATAGGTCAAGGAGAGGAAAGTTGTGTTCTTCTGTACCATTCCCATGTCAGTTGGTGATGAGCGCTGTAGGTTTGGACTTCCCCCAATGCCATTTTGTGGCTTTTGGATGATTTTTACCTCCCTAGAACTTCCTAATGTTTTTGCAGGAAATCAAACCCAAGAAGCAAGCATTCAACAAAGGTCTAGCAAGCAGGAGCCCTCTATGAAGTGGGCTTCTTTGCACCAGGCTTAGATACCTCGTGATCAATTTTGTATGGCATGCTTTGGTCGAAATTGCCAAATGCTATCATCAGGCTTGATCGGTCAAGTTAAATTAAGAAAAGCAGTTATATTATGATGTTTGGTGTGTTGTAATTGCAATAGGTTTTAATGATGCTTGGTGCAGCGGAGGCTATTGATGCCTAATTCTCATAAACAGATTACCCCACAATGCCTGGCTGTGTCAAATCAATTCCATCGGTTGGCAACTGAAATCAGCTAGTGGCTGCTTGATAGGTCCAAAAATGCTAAGATAATTTGTCTTCTCTTTTGGTGAGAAACGTAACACAATTTGAATAAATTTGATTAATTGCCACCAATGATAATTTTTTGGCTGTTTAAATAAGCAAAGCCACTTACAACAAAACCGAAATAAAAGGAAAACTATTAACCCATGTAAAACAGAGAATATAACTAACCGAAATGAAATGGTTGTAAAACTCGCAACCACTGAGGGGCCCATTCGCACATAAAACTCTCAACTGTCATGACCCAGTCCTTTCCTGCTCTTCGCGTGTTTAATGGCCCCATTTGTTGGTATGCAAACACGTTCTTCACGGTCCAGCTTATACCAAGTATTTGGGATTTGGCTTACGGCCCCTCTCCGAACGTCGTGGCCTATCAATACCTTCCTCATCAAGTGGATCCTTGTCCTCAAGGTCCGAACTTGGAAACATCTCCTGTAACTTTTTTCTTGGCTCCCACGTTACCTCCTCGGCTGGAAGGTGCTTCCATTGCACTAAGCTGTCTTCAAACAGCTAGGTGCCTTGCTTGATCCAATGGTAGTCTAAAATAGTTTGTGACTTTAATAAGACTACCCCTTCATCGATAAATGGTGATTACCTGGCGTGTGGCGTTTTAGCATTATCCCCGTTGTCTTGGTATCGTTGAGTAGTGACACGTGAAACACTGGGTGAATGCGTGCCCCTTCTAGTAATTGTAACTTATATGCGACAGACCCGATCTTCTCTAGAATTTCGTAGGGTACGTAAAAATGGCTAGCTAGTTTCCGATGGAGCCGTTTGTGAAGACAGTTTACTGGCTGTATGGGTGCAGCTTTAAAAGCACCCATTCGCCGACATCAAATGAAATATCCCTTCTTTTCTTATCTGTCATCTGCTTCATTTTGTTCACTGAGTTTGCTAAGTTGGCCTTCAGTTGCCGTAACAGTTCATCTCAATTTATAAGTTACTGATCAACTTCATGTACCGGTGAAAGTCCGTCTTTGTTCGTCGGAATGGTGGGCAACAATCTTCCATACAACGCCTGAAAAGGGGTCATCCCTGTCAAAATATGGTATGACGTTTTA
>JAYJMB010046522.1:0-30585 GCA_036873735.1 Pouteria campechiana
GTCAGTATCTGCACGGCATGTCAGCAGCGATGTGGGGAGATCGACAATGGCTGCTCGGCTAAACCACCCTATCTGCATGGCACGTAAGTATCTGTACAACATGTCAGCAGTGGCATGGGGAGATCGACGATTGCTGCTCGGCTAAACCACCCTGTCTGCGCGGCAAGTTAGTATCTACGCAGTACATCAGCAGCGATGTGGGGAGATTGACGATGGCTGCTCGGCTAAACCACCCTGTCTGTGAGGCAACGTCAGTTTCTGCACTGCACATCAGTAGCGATGCGGGGAGATCAATGATGGCTGCTCTGCTAAACCACCCTGTCTGCGCTGCACGTCAGTATCTGCATGGCATGTCAGCAGTGGCATGGGGAGATCGGCGATTGCTTTTCGATTTTGATGCGGGTGCTGCCGCTATAACCTTCTCGCTATCGAGTTGGATGGGCTCAAACTTCCATTCCCTGCTCACCGCCGATGGCCGATGGAGCTATCGCATTGTCCGGATGGAGATGACGCTGAGCAGGGTCGGTTGGGTGGTGTCGATGTCGCCGGATTTGGAGTCGATGGGTGAGCTCCTCACGTGGCTCTGTGCGAGAGATATGATGTCCGCGGCATGATGCCTGAGACGAGCGCTCACTGATTCTTGTATGCGGATCTGTAGGATTATCCTCGTAAGCGGATCCGCAGAAGCATTAGCGGCGTAAGTGGGTCTGTAGGAGCATCAATGACATTCTCATGAGCGGATCCGCAGGAGCATTAGCAGCGTCCTTGTAAGAAGCTTTGCAGGAGCATCAGTGGCGTCCTCGTGAGCGAATCGGTAGGAGCATTAGCAGCGTACTCGTCAGCGAATCCGCAGAAGCATTAGCAGCGTCCTCTTGAGAGGATCCGTAGGAGCAAAGCAAATCCACAGATGCATTAGGACATCCGCGATAAGCATTAGCATAGACAGTGTTCCTGGTCTCGATTTGAAGACGCATGCCTGTATTTCCTTAGCCACTCTTAATAGATGCCATGGGGGAGATGCAACCTGCTACCCCACCATTCCGCCATCATTCGAAGGATAGGGGCATTGATGTGGGGCCCGACTGGCAAAGTTGTTGACAATGGATGATCACAAGTCAGTTTTGGATCTCGCCAGACTCAGAGAAGATGAGCAGAGATTGCTGCCTCTATCGGCTGAGGATGTTTTTTTTTTGGTTCCCTGCATGTGCTGCCCGAACTAGAACATTTGTCAAACTGTAAAATTTGCTTTGTCATTTCTAGTTCATACTACTACAAGTGGGAAGTGGAGAAGCATGAGATGTGTGGTGAGGTGAAAGAGGAGCAAGTGAAGAATGATGAGATGGAGAATGGTGAGAAGGTGAATGATGAGAATGTTGAGGAGATCTCAAGGGGGAAGAAGATCTAAGATCACGATTGAGAAGAAGGTTGGACTAGTTTGGATTGACTTTTGATGGACTCAACCAAAGAGATCAAAGTATCATGTTTTTGACATTCTGAATCCATCTTAACAATAAGAGCTGAAATAGATGCTTCAATGTTTGTAAGCCTGCCCTCAAAGTTTTGAGATGTGGAATGTGAAGGTCGAATTGGAGAGAGGGTTGTTACTGCATCAGCTACTGCTTATCCTGTTGCTACTTGGACTTCTTCAATCAAGTTACTTTCTTCTCTTGTATTTACATTTTCTCTCCTTATCTCCTCTTCTCTTGCTGCTATTTCTCTCATTGCAAGAGTGACTTCTTCCTCTCTCACTTCTGTTGCCATTTCTTCTATTCTCATAGTAGGAATTGGTTCTAGATTTTCCCATGTAGTCTCTTCTCTTACTTCCTCAACTCAAGAAGACACTTCTACTTTCTACCTTCTTCATTTATTATAGAAGAAATAGGATCTTCTGTTATCTCTATTTCTCCTTCTCTAATTAAGGGGATAGCTGCTTCTTCATCTCTTTTTAATTAAATTTTCTCTTCTTTCTGTTGTTCTTTCCTCCATTTCAATTGTTGCTTTCTTGGATGGCTTGTCCTTTTAAGACCCATTTTCTTCAAGTTCACTACACTCATCATGTCTAACTTCTTAACTTCTTCTCCTTCTTCATTTGAAAAATCTATTCCTGCTCTCCTTAGGAACTTGGATAGGATCATTCCATAAGGAAGAGAGAATCTCTTAGAGTTAAGTCTAACCCCTTTAGTAAGCTTGATTTTGATGATGAATGAGATTAAACAAATTAGTTTTAATGATGAACAAACCAATGAGTGAAGAATTAAAGTACTAATAATTTACTTTCCAAGTGTTACAGTATTAATATCAAAACAGATTAAGGAAAGTAATAAAGAAATTCTCAATTAAAAACATGTTCAAAAGTCACTTTAGAACTTACTTAGAATCCTATCATGAGAAGATTAGAAGCTAAGAAGAAATCAGAAGTTACAAAAAATTAACCAAATGTAACTAACTCAGAACTAGATCAAAAGCATCCCAGAACTTCTTCAGAAGCAATATTGAAGTTCTATCATGCCACATAGAAGCCCTAAAAGACAACTCAATTGATTAAAACCATATTAGAAGAATTCTTAGAATAACAGAAGTAACACAGAAGTAAAATAGTAATACATAGAAGTAATGCAGAACATGTCATGGTACACAGAAGCAGTGCAGAAACCATGATTCACTATGCAGAATCAAGACAGAAGCACTCTCATAAATATGTTCAAGTAAAGCATAAATCATGAAGATACATAGAAGCAAAGTCCAAGCTTCATAGGCAAATTAGACGCTACTCAGAAATAACTCAGAAGAGATTTAGTCTACTCAAAAGCAATGCAGAATGCTGACATTGCACTGGAGTATTCTCAAAAGGCATTTTTCCAAAAGGCACGAGTCAAAGAAAAATATTAGAATCAAAGCCTATGTTACATAAGTGAATTAGAAGATGCTCACAAGTTCTTCAGAGGCTCAAAATATATCCGTTGAAGATTAAGATAATGGACAAAAATTCTAAAGAGGATACTACCAAAAATTTACTTACTATAGAAGTTCCCCAAAACCACTTCGGAAACTCTTTTAAGGCATTAATCGAAGTACAAAATTTTTGAGCACTCTACTCAGAATTTCTAAATTTTGACAATGCATAAAATTCATCATTAGACCTGCCTAACTTGTTTGAAAATAGTGTTAAAGACTGCAATAGCTGTCAGGGTGGCATTGATGGTAGTATGGTGGCATTAGTTTAATAATGTAAGAATTAACTAATATATATATATGATATGTATTATGAAGCTTGATAACTGCCTCTATAGTATGTATCATTAAATGTTAAAGGCTATATTTAAGTCTCCAGATTAATGTGAATAGTGAGTTCAACATCCTTATATTGTAGTAAGGGCTAGATGTCTAGGTAGCATCGGTATTGTCACCATGAGTTTGGCAACATTCGTGACTGGGAGATACAAAAATCCACTAATCATGCATTAATAAAAAGAGGAAAATTATAAGTTAAAAAAATAAACTATTATACAAATCTGTAATAAAATTGGAAAGATGATAATGATAATTTTCCACTTGGTTGTGGCCATGTCCACTTGATTTGTAGCTGTTGAATAGTGGCCAAGTCCACTTGGATTGATAACCTCCCATGCATGGTATCATTTAGTAACAAATGAGATATAATGGGCATTAACATGGACATACACATGGATATGATGAGCATGGTATGATTGAGATATGCTATAATGATGTGTGTAATACATATGAGCGTTGTTGCATGATAATGAGTGCTAACATGGCATGAAGTGTATATATGAGCTTTCATGTAATCCTGTTTGTGAATGGGTTATGAGAATATGAATGTGCTATATATGTGTGATGTATGACTAATGACCCCGAATGGGTCGATGGTACATGTGTTTATTTTATTATGACTACGATTTTCATGTTTGAATATGATTATAAGATTAACTGTGTTTAGGTTATGCTGATTTGATTATGTTGAGATGTTAATATGTAGATGCAAAATTATATGAGTGTAATTTTAGTGTGAGAAGGAATCATGTGATTTATGAATAATCTTGCGCAGTGCATTATGAGTATATGAATCAAATTGTAGTGGTATTTCTTGATGACATCTTGATTCACTTTAAAGGTTTAGTGGAGTAATCATATTGAAGATGAGGTCACCTAGAAATTTAAGGACATTGTGCATGTCTAATATCCTTATCTATGAGGTGGAGTTTAAAGTTTTGAGGATGAAACTTTCGTAAGGGGGGTAGTTTGCAATGCCTGAGTCATTAAAATATGAAAAGTGTTGTGAATTATTGCTAATATTATAATGAATGTGAATTTAGCAAAAATTTTGAAACTTTTAGGCCATGATTTAAGTGTAAGTGTATGAGAACATAAGCTAAATATGACATAGGTGTCACTTGTACCCAATTTTTGGCATATCTGATGAATGATTTATGAAAAGTGTTCAACAAAAAAGTTATTTCCCTTCTAATTATCTATCCAATAAAATAAGAATCATTTAATTTATAGTTTATATGAGGAAGTTATGATCAATTCACCAAAAATTGCCCCTAGTAAGCAGTAGGGCAAGTGGCTGTAAGAATTGGTAGGAGGCTGGGGAGCAAGAGGCTGCCATATGGTAGCGACCTAACTTTTTGAGTTTGATTCCATTTGGTTTTCACCCCAGGCCAATCCAGTTTCTACTCCCTCTCGCCTAGTCATGTCCTAGCCCTGTTATGTCTATTTTCTTGTCGTTTTAGCTAGGAAATCATCTTGCCTAGCTAAATAAACTAGTGATCTTTTGTTTGAACCCAATTTTCATCAATTTGATCTACGGAAAAAGGAAGAAAATAGAAGAAAGAGTTGATTTCCTTCAAATGCATAGAGCTATGTGGAGCTGAGAGCTTGGTCCTTCATTTGGGAAGGACAACTATACTTGAAAGCGGAGGTAAGTTCGATTTTCTAACTAAATCTCAGATTATTTTAAGGTTTTGGGAAATGATGAATTTTTAGAATAAAATTGATATATATATATATATGCTTATAAATTCATGGGGGGAATGAGTTACTACATGATTATTGTGATTTAGCATGAGAAATTATGAATTTTGCTAAGTTAGGGTTTCCATGCATAGTTAAAATTGGGGGATTTCCTATTTTTGTTGAATTAACTAAGGAGCAAATGATTAATTACATGATTGTAATGTTTTAGAACATGCATGGAGTGATTTGGGCCAGTGAAATCGAAATTATGATTATGCCCTAGTTAGGGGTTAAAGAGGATTTTTATGTATGGGTTATATAAGCCAAGAATTGAATATATTAAAAGCTTAAGTGAGTTGTTTACAAGTTGTTTAAATGTTAATAATGTAAGATGCAAGATAAATATGTTAAACAAGAAGATTTCTTGTGATAATTATGGAGAAACCCTAGTTCAACTAATGCTTAGTCCATGTTTGATGATTATAGCCTGAGATTGGTTATGAAAGAAGTATTAATATGATGTGATGTACTGAATACATGATTATGAATGAGATTGTTGCTCTATATAGGATGATCTAAGAATGATGAAATGGCAAAGAGGTTTAGGAATGTGGTAAAGGCTTAAGCGACCCCTTTAATTGGAATGTATGGATGGGGATAGTGATTATTCCATAAGTCTTGTTTATATAATCTATGAATTTATATATATGAATGGAATGGGAAGAATTCTATGAGTTGTGTGTGGTGCCCGAATGATACAGTTATGAGGTTATGCTTGTATGATATAGTTTAGTGTGTGTGGTGTCTGCATGGCTCCAAGTTCAATATGATGAGCCAGAATGGCTGAAATGTTAGGTGATGTGAGGTGCCTTGAGGGCTCATATATAATATGATTATACACCTGAAAAGCATAGAGAATTGTAATGAATTGAGGAGGATTTGAGCCTCTTAGATCTATCTTCACACAGTGATAGTTGTTTTCTTGTTCTGGATGAGAAAATGTGGCTTTTTATTTATTATTGTTTTATATTTTTTCCTATATACTGAGTTGCCCGAACTCATGCCTTCTTATGTTAAAAAGATTCCCAACTGAGGATTAGGACTAGTAAGTGTAAGTAGAAGACATTGGATGGTATGGTAAAATAATGGGATTGGAATCCCATTAAAATTTGATAGTGAAATTGTATAATGGTAAAATTCATGATGTGTTTGTATATTTGTAGTTTAAAAAGATTCTAATTGTATAGCATATCATAGTAAATCATTTAAAATATTGTGATAGAGTGGTATGATACCAGGGAACTGCATTTCCATCATGATTCTGTTCCAATCTTAGGTAGAGCTGTGAGTATGGGTGTGAGTGTGTAAATATAATTGTTGTTATTTGATTATAAAAATATAAATTTTATTTAATTTCATATATGTATATCAGGTATAACTAAATATATTTTAGGACAGACTCTACCAAATTTTAGATAAGATATATCCCTTAGAATTAGAAAAATTGTGAGAATATGGTAAGTTTCCCTTATTAAGAAGGGAAATAGTAGCATTCTGCATTGACCTCGGTGTAGCATGGTCAAAACACATAGGGTGGGGGTGTGGGGCATTGCACATGCATCATGCAATTTCCACCAATCCCCTAATTTAACATAATCATACATCTCAAGGAATACATGTTACCATATTACATACATACATATGCATATCAAGCTCAATTTCATGGAAGTCCAATATTCTCATCCATTCAAATTAATACAATTATTATTCCATACATTTAAATAGTTGAATATCATAACAATCAACCATGAGATAACTACTATGCTCATGAATCATTATAAACCAAGCAAGTGTGGGATAACCATTATCGCCAACCAATCATATAGTCAAACAAGCACAGCCTACTTACCTCATGATAGTCTACTCCAGACTCCACATCTTTTAAAACATAGCTTATCGCTCCCATGTTAGAAAATTCTATACATATCACATTAATCTCATATCTCATTTATATATACATATACATGAGTAATTCATAATAATATGATGAAGGAAAATGATCAGATGTTTTAGCCTAATACATCCCATCGCATTTTACATATTTTCATTTTTGCACCACCAGACACAGTCATAGTAAGTTATGCATAAATTTCATATATTAATTCTAAATTGACTCATTATTATTTCATTACTTATATAACTTCAATTTCTACAATTTCGATGTTGAACACTTTTTCTAATTTAGCCTCTATATTAGGTCATTGGGCTCCACAAGTGATACCTTTTGCAGTAAATCATTTTTCAGGAAAAGTTTTACTAATTTGGGCATAACTCTCTCATATGAATTTCAAATTAAGTGAATCTTCATAATTTTGTAGATAATTTTAATTTGTACAAATTTTATGTTGCCCAAATTTACTAATTCAGCCTATAATTTGAGTTGAGGGCCCCATAAGGTAATGCCTATTGATTTGGAAACTGTCATACTGTTTTAGTTATAACTCTCTCATATCAACTCAAAATTTAATGTTCTTATTCCATTGGAAATATAATTTCAATATAAAAAATATTATGTATACCAATTTTTCTAAATCAACCAATTTATGGGTCAAAATTGAAACGCCATCAGCATCAGATGCAATTTCAGGATGGACACACTGGTCGCAATGAATTTCAGGGTATTTTTTTCCTGGATTTTTTTGGGCCTATTAATGTTGGAATGTTTCCACCAAAATTTGAAAATTTCTAGTAAACAATTGAATATAACCCCATATGTTTATATTTATAACATAAATTCATTTTATAGTGTTTTAATCAAGCTCAAAATGCCTATTTAATAAGGCATTTTAGTACAATGTACATACTCTGTTTACTACCTTATTGCCTACTTTGATTACCATCAATTTGTAATTTTTTTTAGCCCAATAACTAGCATATTAGGACCTCAATTAAGCCTTGATTAACCACCTATAATTAGGATTAATTACCTAGCCCAAATCTCATGAATTTCAATTCAAAATAATTAGTAGTAGTAGGGTTTCTTCCATTGAATTCAAGTTTTTGGCTGCTGTAATTCATTTCCATTATAGCTAATCCATGTCTTATCTTATTTAAATATTAATCATGTATTATTAATACTAATTATAGCCATAATTCATCATTTAAATTTCCAACAGAAACCTTAATTACCTAGGTTCATTCAATCAAGATGATTTAATCAATTACTCCATAAAATAATAGCATACACATGTTTGTCAACTTGCTTTAACAAATCCCATACCTTTAATTTGAATTATCCCTAGTGGGTCCCACTTGCAAAAATTGATCTTCAAAAATTGATGTCTTCCACACCTTGAATCCAAGAAGAAATTGGTACTATATGCTGCAAATCGCTTGTATTTACATTTGCTACCAATCCTTCTTACCAAAACAAGTTAAAAATTTCAATTTGAGGGATGGGGGAAGAAGGTTCAGCATGAGCAGGGGGTGGCAACGAGAATAGCATTGAGGAGATGGTTGTTGTCATCTCCTTTTATGTGTTAAATGGTTTGATAGTCTGCTACCTTACAACACTCCATACACATGCACTTAATTTGCACTTTCCCAACCTCCTTAAATTTATTCCATTGATACATGTGGGCAGTCCTATTTGTAATTCATATGCCTAGATTAGTTTCGCACTTATTAAATATTCCATTTTCCATAATTTGATTTATTATTCCTAATTAAAATTGATTTAAATTAAAATTTATCAAAATTTATCGATAATTTAATTTTTCAGCTTCCCACATGCAATTTTTAATTTTTCTTCACCTATAAATCATTGATTAATATATGTCCTCATCATCCTCACATTAGCATATATTTTGCATCTATTTTTATTATTTTTTCATAATAAAATTTAATATTTTCTTGAATTACACTTTTGGCATTCCACCACTTTAAATTCATTTTCTTTTTCACCTAAATCATTTATTTAACACACTTTAATATATTTGCAACTTCATCTTCATATTTATATTAATAATCCACTTAATTTCATATATTTTTCATAATAAGTTTTTCATAACTTTAATTATACAGCAAGATAAACTAGCAAAAATCACCAAAAATTTGTAGTGGCAAAAATTTATATTTTTGAAAATTTCAAAACCTTATTGTTATTGATTTCTTTCCCTTTTGTTCTTTGAGAGCTTTCTACTTCATGGGAACTTCATGGGTCATGAGTGAACCCATAAGCTCTTCAACTTTCGTCTTGTCGAGGTCTCTTGCCTCTTGGATAGCTTTGATCTTTATCATCCACTACCTTAGTAAAGATCTTAATATTTTCTTCACCATTTTGGGTTCCTTATTTTTTGCTTCAAGATCACTCAACCCATTATTGATCTTTTGAAATCTTCTAGACATTTTTGATATTATTTTATTGTCCTGCATGTGGAAGGCTTCATATTCCTGCACAATTATATTAATTTTGGTCTCTTTGAGATGATTAGTACCCTCATGTGCAACTTTCATCTTGTCCCAAATCTCCTTTGCTGAGTTACATGGAGAAATCTTTTTGAACTCAAAAGGCAGTAATACATAGTAGAGGTTATTCTTAGCTTTAGCATCTCTCTCTACTAATACAATGTCTTCAACAGTATATTTATCTTTCATGTTCATAACAGTATTTCTATCTTTAATGATTTGTCACAACTTATAATCAATAGCTATCAAAAAATTTTGAATATGCATCTTCCAATACCTGTAGTTGGTGCCATAAAAAAATGAGGGTCTAGTAGTTGACTATCCTTCAATTGTGGTATTGTGAATTTTGTTGGCATAGGGATCACTTTAAGTGGTCAAAGTAACTGGCAATCAAGATTAACTATTGAAGTCGGATCTGATACCAATTGTTGGTCCCAATCTAAGGTAGCTTAAGAGGGGAGTCGGTGGTGAATTGAGCTTTTAAGTTTTTGGCTATTTATAAAATCAAAGTGCTAAAAATAAAGATAGATCAATGATGTAGCATAAAGTACATAAGTATTTCTACAGCAATTTAGCCCAACATGGTACCCATTCTGCTCTTTGAGTTAGCCTCTCTTGCTGCACTCAGGTTCCATTAAACACTTGTTGGCTTTATAAGCTTACCAATAGGTAACACACATTGGTTTTCAAAACTCACCAACAAACTTATATAATTTGGTTTTCAAAGATCACCAACAAATATATCCAGGTTAGTTTTTAAAGCTCACCAACAAACTTATACAGAGCTCACCAACAAACCTATACAGTTTGGTTTTCAAAGCTTACCAACAAAATTATACAAGATCAGCAAGCCCCTTACTTGCTACCCTAATTAATAAAAAATGTACAATAAGATATCCCTCTTACACTGGCTAAGTTTTTACATAATTAAATGTAACAAAAATAAATGTATTATAATAAATACAGAGTAACATACTACCTTAAGCTTTTGTAGAGAATGTTCTTTGAATGTAGATTGACATTTTTATGCACAAATAAATGCTCTTTGTATACTTCTCAAATTCTCTAACTTGTGTCTCTACTTGGAACAACCTTTCTTTACCCGTTTTAAAATTGAATTCAAATTTTACCCATTCGAGAAGATGGCGTTCATCAAATGTGAGTGATTCAATGAGATTTTCTACTCGTTAAAACTTTCTCATGGGTTTTCATGTTTGAAGTCTATTCGGTCATGTTCGAGTTCAGTTTTCATGTCCGGAATTAATTTCTTGGACTTGCTTGAGTCATTCAACTTGAAAAAACTATGCTTGGCCATGTCCAAAAGCGAAATTTTATGTCTATGATTAAATAGTTATGTCTTAAGTTAATATTTTAGACTTGGACTAGTGGTTAGCTTGCCATAGACTTTATTCTATTATGTCTAGAAACTAATCACCATGTCTAGAATAGAATAGCCATGTCCGAAGTTAAATTTTTGGATTTGGAATGGCGCTAGTTGCATTTGGTCATACAAATGACTTTTGGTTATCTTCATAAGTAAGTTGGCTATGTCTAAATTTAATATTTCAAACATGCCTCTTCAACAATAACGATGTCCAAATTTTAGCACTTGGGAATTTTGGACTTGGACTTTTAGATACACTTGGTTTCTTTCTTTGGTCTTCAATAGTGTCCGAGTCTGGGTTCCATGTCCTAAAAATGGCTTTAATAGTTTCTTTCTTTCTTCCAGCAATTTGGCTTCTTGCTTAATAATATCTAAATTGATTCTATGTCCGAGATTGGTCACGCGGTGTCCGAACTTGCTTCTTTAATGTTTAACTCTTTACTCAAGTCTAGAACTTAGATTATTTTCTTCATTTTGAAATCTTTTTTCTATCTAAGTTTGAGCACCTATCTGAATTACTTTTACAGTGCTTTTAGGCATATTAGGAAGTTGTTTTACACATTGTTCTTCAAATTTTTAGTATCATTCTTTTTCTCATTTGAGCATTTACATTTTATTCCTCATAAGACAGTAGATCTTGTTTATTATATAGTCTCGTCTGTGCTGTCCACTTATGTTATTTCCTTGGTACATTGTTCTTACTACACACTTAGGAAACATTGATTAATAGCTTAAGCTTTCACTCATGTGCTTTTGGTCATCATCAAAACTTAGCTAGTTAAATATGTTCATCTTCAAAATCAAGCTTAGTAAAGAGGTATGGTTCATTTTTAAATCTTCAAAAGTTAATGACCCCTCAAAAAATTATAGATATATTAACCCTATTCCCATAAGCCACACTCTATATGAAATAATGACGGCAACCAATGCTTAAGGAAAACCTGTTCCTTGTCCATATTTAGCAGATCATGAATTTCAACTTCGACTCAAGGTTGACAACTATGAGAAAAGCACTGTACAACCTAAGGATTGTATTTGATTTTATCTATATCTTCTACATTTATCTTGCACATCAATGAAGTTTAAATTCTCAAATAATGCTTGAATATTCTCAGTTTATAGCCTTCCCATATTGCTTGAATGTTATTCCTTGGAAATTATTTATCTTTTTGATTATGACAAAATGGGGGAGAAATATAGTGCAACTTGAGTAAAAATAGAACAGATAATAGAATAATATGGAGTTAAAACTATACTACATACTCAGGGGGAGCCGAGCTACATGAGCTACAACTTAAGAATAGCGCACTAAGTCAAGAGTAGCTAGAAAAGCCAAAGCTAGATGAGATAAACTAAAAACTATGTACTAAGTCAAGGGGAGCCATAATACGTTTATCCATGTGTAAATTTCATGTGCATTTACACTTACTAATATTTTTACTCAATCGAAAGGTATTTCACTCAAATATTTTGTCATCATCAAAAAGTGAGAGAATGTTGAACTAAAAGGTGTATATGGCAAATAATTAAGTTTTGATAATGAGCAACAACATATGAGTGAACATTTATAGTGCTAATAATTGTGTCCCCAAGCATTGCAGAACAAATATAAACATACAGGGAACAACTTAAATGGAGTAGATAGCGTAAAAAGCCAATGCATCAACAAGCAAAATCTACTAACTTAAAGAAGACAAGAATGCTCAGAAAGAATAACACTAAAACTTTGAAAAGAAGCCACAAAATCATATCTGTAGCTATGACGTTCAAGCCTCAATGAGTGATCAAATAAATCTTCTATATATAAAGTCAACTTCAGAAAGTATCCGCCTCAGAAAGACTCAAACAAATTGGTCCACGGACAAGACTAATAAACTACTTATACTCAAAATTTATCCATAATACAAAGATGAATTCAGTTTGCAGAAGCAGAGATTAAATGAAGTTGAACTCTGACAAATTAAGATCTAAAATGGAGTCAAATTATTTAAGTATTTGTCTCTCATAAAGTCTATCTGAAACTGAAGAAGATCAAGAAACTTGTCTGTAATCCTCTACAGAAGACATAGAAGACAAAATAGAAGAGGGATAGTGGCTACAGATGAACATCTTTGTCTGTTGACTTCAGTCGCAAGTTCATCTGCCACATACAACAGACAAACCATTGGATGACCACTGAAGAAATGATTCATTTATGCCTTAACGATTTTTCTATTACTTCCAAAAGACAACCAATTAGATGAATGACTAAAAAGAGGATTTATTTGAGCCTCATAACTTTGTTTATCACTTATGATAGACAAATCATCAGACAAACTATGTGAAAGACTTCATCTGTGGCTTATGACTTCATCTACAGATCTCAATAGACAAACAATAGACAAAGTCATTTCATTTGCCACAAGGAATCCTTGTTCATGCCAACAAGAGTTGTCTGTTACTTATAACAAACAAAGCTACTTCATTTAGTGAAAGAAACTTCATCTGATGAACAGTAAAAATAAGAACTTTATTTGCGCCTCCATAATTCATTTGCCACTTATAATAGACAATCTGGAAGAGAAAGTAAAATACTGCAATTATCTCAAACAAAATTATAAAGATGAAGTTGTCCATTATGTGGATCTACTCAAAGCTAATTTGTTTGTTACTTACAAAAGACAATCTAAGACTTGATCAGATAAAATATGACTAAATCTCTATAGTATATCATGAGGAGTAGAAGCCACTTATACTAGACATAACTGACTACACTTTCCAGTCAAGCTTTCATTCAAATTAGTTTCCATTAAACAAATCGAAGGAATCAAGCTTAGCTGAAGATGAAAAGAAATTCAAAGGAAAGCAGTCTACACACTGATAAAGATTATAACTTTCAGAGGCTGCATCCCTTTGGGTTAATGGGGGCCTTTCCCAAATAATAAAAGAGTTAGTCATGCAGAAAAAGTCTTTATCCGGTGTTTGCTAAAACCAAAAAAGCATCTTCTTCAAGGATGGTGCTTCAGGCTTTCTAGCTATAATGAGTTTGTTAAGAAGATAACTTTTTAATGGGAGAAATCATAATGGTCTTCAATATTCAAGGAAAGCCAACTGTCTCCAACAAATAGAAACTTTTAAAGTAATATAAAGGTAGTACGGTGTCAACGAAAAAGGTTGAAGAAGCTGAGAGAACAAGAATAATAGAGCCTAAATAAGTATCGTCTCTCAATTAGACTATGCTTCCTCCTAGATGATTAATCTCCATTTCACTGATAGTTGAATGAGCCTAAAAGATCTATCTTCATCATATATCTGATGTATTGATATGTAATGTACTTCAATGAGAAATCATTTTATATGTGCTTAAAGTTTGTACAAATCAGCTTAGTAAAAGAGGCAACGTAATTTACACAATGAGAGTTGTTTATCAACTATGTGAGTTTATGGTGAGCTCAAGAAAACCACATCATACAAGTTGTTGGTAAGCTTTGGATAACCAACAAGTTTGCTGGTGATTTTCAAAATCAATGAATTTTCTAATGAGCTCGTGAAAACCAGAAGAGTGCTAGGAGCACTATATTTATGCCCCTAGAGCTGGAATCTAAAAGAGTGCTAGGAACACTAGTGTACTTTCATAATATGGGATATAGTGAAACCCAAGGTACAATAAGTATGTGCTTGTGGAAGAATGAATGTTGGGACGGGTTTCCCAAACCATTATAAAAATTATTGTGCATTATCTGCTTGATTGATTTACTTTACATGTATTTATTACACCACATCATCTCACATATCATTGCACACATAATTACCTATCTGAATTAAGAATTGCTAAGAAAAGTTGAATCTAGAGGTGAACTTCGATTGTTACTAAGGAGGATGAGGAGGTATCCTAGATGGGTGTATTATGTTTAGTGAACATGATGACTCAAGTAAATGTGCTGAGGAAGCATGGGTTGTTCTATGTGCTGATTAAGCTCAACGGACACAACGTATGTACCATGGTTGATACAGGTGTGACCAGTAACTTTATTTTAATTGATTGTGGTGCACATTGTGGTCTATCCTTAGAGGGGGATGATAGTAGGGTTAACGCTGTGAACTCTAAGGCACAACCAGTGGTTGGTGTGGCTAAGAATGTGAACTTAGTTGTGGGTGAATGGAAGGGGAAGGTGAACTTGATGTCATTTTCCTTTGCTAACTATGATTTGATTTTAGGACTCGACTAGATGTTGAAGGCTCAAGTCATAGTGGCTCCACATCTCAAAGGTATGCTCATAACTTTTAACCCATGCCCTTGTTTTATTCATAGATTTGCTACCTCAATTAAGAGCAATAGTGTTGAGAGGGTCTCTACACTAGTGCTGGTGAATAGCCAAGAGGAAGGAGATGAGTCCTTCATGGCTAACCTTAATGAGGAGGTGACCCTCGTGGAGGGTGCTCTTAGAGATGAGAGGAAGATGATGTGGGTGGGTGCTGTTAAAATGGTCAAGCAAGATGTGTTGAAGGATGTTGAATCTTCACCACGAGTGTCTAAAATGGTTCCTTCAGGAGAACACATCGACCAAGAAGTTGAGTTAAACTGTATAACTCAATCTCCCTACCACAAAGTGTTATCACCATCTGAGCTAACAAAAACAGAAAGGAGCTTAAAGAAGAATTGAACATGGGTATCATCCAAGGTTTCAAAACACTCAGAGGGATCCCAATTCAGTTTCAGAGGGAACGTGAATGGCTATGTGGTACATACAGCCTTTACTTTGTGTATGCATTTTACTTTGTGTTGTTTCCTTAACTGAGCTTGGTACGAGCAGCGAACTAGGAGGACACTGATCAGATGGGACAGCTCAAGTGGACAGCTTTCCCAGGTTTCTAATTGGGCATGTGATGATGTGGTAGTGACATGGCAGTGATGTGGACCTCTACAGCACATGTGGTGCACATGCGGAGCACATATAGTAAGAGCTTGGACCAAGTCCTTGGTGGTTGGAGCAATCCCTTGAGAAGGGGAGGACTTAGTCCACCTCTCCCATGGAGAGAGGGAGAGTGGGACATGTGTCTTAGAGGAGACACATGGCATCTTTAGATGTGGGTCATGTGTGTGACATGTGTCTCTACATGAGGGAATTAGGGACATGTGGCTTGAAGGTGAGCTAACATGTGTTTAGTTGGTTATTCCTTACATACTATATAAACCCATGGGGTCTCACTTGTAAGGGACAAGAACCTGGGTTATAGGGACAAATCTCTTGGTGAAGGATCTTGGGCAAGTCTTGTACGGTGTATGTTCTATCATTGTTTCCTTAATGATAAGGTTGTAAAGTTCGATTCCTGTAAGTTGCTTGTGTTGTTTTGCTTCCAGTTCATTCTTTGTTTCTTTTGGGTTGGTTATTGCATTTGCTATGCTTTATCTACTGAATTAGGCTACTAAGGTATTCGATCCTTAGGCCGACACACGGTCCGATACTATAGGAAGTCCATACCCTGTGACATTTGGTATCAGGGCTACATTTTGGGCAAGGTTTGTGGGAACTCTTTGCTTATCTATTGGCTTCAATACTCTTTGTTTTCTGCTAGTTGGGAACTTCAGATAATAATGGCAGGAGGAAGTGTAATGGAACAATTGAAAGAAATGGTAGCACGACTTGAAGAGCAAGTTGCTATGTTGCTAACGGATGCAGAAGCGTCAATGTCCAAGGCTTCAATGGATTTTGAGGCGAAGTTGGGGTCTCTGGGCGCAAGGCTAGACTCCATTGAGTAGTATAGGGAAACCAAGATGGTTGAACTTGGGAAGTTCTTAGAGGATTTGTCTATAGAGGTAGCAGTTCTCAAGATGACCATAGGTGTCTCAAGAAGCGGTGAGAAAGCACACGAAAAGGTAGCTCATCCTAGTTCTTTTGGTGGGTCTAGAAGTGTTAAGGATTTAGAAAACTTCCTTTGGGATATGGAGCAGAATTTTCAAGCTGCTCATATCCACAATGCCGAACAAGTCACTACGGCTTGCATGTTTTTATGTGGGGATGCAAAACTTTGGTGGAGAAACTGAGTTGAAGATGGAACTCAACCAAAGGTCATGACGTGGGCAAAGATGAAAGAGGATCTAAGAGAGCTAGTTCCTTATGGCTACGTCAGAGGATGAGGTTCTTGGTACTTGCGGTTGATGCGAACATCGATGAGTTTGGGTGTTGGAGGGCTTGTAACACCCTTGAGATGTGGATCGCTTGGCGGACGAGCGATGTGATTCATTTACATGATGTGAATGAAGCGAGATGGTCTTATGTTGGATCGCGGGGCGGAACCAAGGCGAGATTGTGTGACCACTCCTAGGAGGGATCGTGAGGTTGATCCAAGGCGGGATCATGAGACTAATCCAAGGTGAGATCGTGAGATTGATCCAAGGCGGGATCGTGACATTGATCAAAGGCGGGATTGTGAGATTGATCCAAGGAGGGATCGTGATGTTGATCCAAGGAGGGATCGTGAGATTGATCCAAGGCAGGATCATGATGCTGATCTAAGGTAGGATCGTGAGAAGGTTCCAAGTGCAAGATCATGGATGTAAGTTGCATCATGGATGCGGATCATATGGAGCATGCTGGACGCATCGGTAGTGCACGTTGCAGATCAAGAGAGATCGAGGCATCGATGCATTGAGGTCCATGCTAGACGGATACAGCAAGGACGGTGCCAACTGAGGTTGGTACAAGCAGCAGACTAGGAGGACGCTAATCAGATAGGATAGCTAGAGTGGACGGCTTTCGCAGGTTTCCAATTGGGTATGTGATGATGTAGCGGTGACGTGGCAGTAATGTGGACCTCTACAGCACATGTGGCACACACATGAAGCACATGTGGCAAGGGCTTGGACCAAGTCCTTGGTGGTTCCAGTAATCCCTTAAAAAGGGGAGGGCTTAGTCCACCTCTCCCATTGAGAGAGGGAGAGTAGGACATGTGTCTTAGAGGGGACACATGGCATCTTTAGATGTGGGTCATGTGTGTGACATGTGTCTCTACATGAGGGAATTAGAGAAATGTAGCTTGAGGGTGAGCTAACATGTGTTTAGTTGGTTATTCCTTGTACACTATATAAACCCATGGGGTCTCACTTGTAAGGGACAAGAACCTGGGTTACAGGGACAAGTCTCTTGGTGAAGGATCTTGGGCAAGTCTTATACGATGTACGTTCTATCATTGTTTCCTTAATGATAAGGTTGGAAAGTTCGATTCCTGTAAGTTGCTTGTGTTGTTTTGCTTCCAGTTCATTCTTTGTTTCTTTTGGGTTGGTTCTTGCATTTGCTATGCTTTATGTGCTGAATTAGGCTACTAAAGTATTCGATCCTTTGGCCAACACATGGCCCGGTACTATAGGAAGTCCGTACTATGACTGAACAAACAGATATGAAAATCACATATGTATTGCATCATTACTTCTCCTTACCTCATTATTTTTTATTTGGCCATAATTTTTATATGCTCAACTTACCCTCCTCTCTTGAGCTATCTTTTACATGGGTCCAACAGTAAAGCTATTACTTTGAAAATGCTACATGCATCTTATATAAGCTTGAAGATATGATGTGATAAGCATGAAAGAAAAATGGCAAGGGCATTAATGAGGCCAACATTAGAGAAAAAAAAGTCATTTGCTAAGAATAATTTTCATGCCTTATCAAAAAGAAATAAAATGTCACGAATAGCTATTTTCCAGACATAGAATTCATGCTTTATCCATGTTGACCTAAAGGGTTTGGTTTTGATGAAACAAAACTTGTTTATGACTTGAATTAAGATAATGATGTTTTGCGAAGTTCTCGTAAAATAGAGGAAGAATAGAAGGGAAGAAAAAGTTGTTATTCATGATTGCTAAAGTAAATTACTATAGCAAGTCCTAGATTTTACTTATGAAAAAGCAACCAATTTTGGACAACCAATTTCTGACAAAGCATTAGTCAAGACTGCTACAGTAAGTCTAGAATTTTACTTCAAACATGGCAAAGCATTTTCGGACATTAAATTTTGGACAAACTTGTCTTCATGAGTACTATAGTGAATTGCTGTAATGATTTTTGAATAAACAGTTAAGTCCAAAAATCAACTTCAGTCTGAAAACTTAATTTCGAACATAGACTTCACAAGTGCTATAGTGATTGCCACAGTAAAAATTATTGTTTTTAAACATTCAGAAATTTAATGCTCTGCAAAAGCTATATTTCATAACAAGTTTCTTCCCAACGGTCCATAACATCTCCAGATTGTATAAATAAATAATCCATTAAAGAAAAAAAAGATGCTTGTCCATTCAAGTTTCACAAGTGTTTTCACTCCAAGATGCTGCCAAGATCAAAGAGTTTCAAGACGACTGTAATGTGCTTTATTGTTGTATCTTTTATAATTGTTTGAGCTTTAACTATGTGTACCCATTAGCCTAGATTAGAGGCATTCCATTATAAACATTTGAAAGAGTTTTTGGTTAACTCTAGGAAACCAAATTAGGGAGTTGCTAGTTATCTCTTGAGAAATCAAATTGTATAAGTTGGTGGTGAGCTCGAGAAAATCATTAGTTTATAAGTTTGTTGGTGAGCTTGGAAATCAACAAGTTCGTTGGTAAACTTGGAACCAACAAGTTTGTTGGTAAGCTTGGAAAGCAATAGGTTGTAGAGTTTCTAGTGAACTCTTGGGAAAATCAGGTTGTGTTTCCACAGGTTATAGTGGAATCCAATGTTAGGGAACCTTAAAGAGTAGAGTAGGTGCTAAAGGAGGTCGAACTACTATAATCTTTGTGTCTTTACTGCTGTATGATTGTGTGTTTCCATTGTATTTTATTTTTTATACTTGCACAATCAGTTTTTTTTCCCTACACCATTTGAATTCTATCTTTGCCATACAGCCTACATTTTGGGGCCAACAATCAATAAGTAAAAAAAATACTTGTAGTACAAATAAAGCCATGTATAAAAAAGATCAGGCAAAGAAAAATCAAGGTTGATTCTTCTTTGCTAATTTTCCTTTTTTTTGTTTAATCATTAAGCAAACATGTGGTCTTCTTCATCACTCGATTTTGATTGACGACGTGCTATAACTCTCATATCTTTTTCAATCCATCCTATTTGAAGAAAACTTGACTTAGTTTAGAAGACCTTCAAATTGTGGTATGTTAAATTCACCTCTTTAGTTGTTACGTCCCCGCGCCATTCCCCAAGATCAAAAAGATTGAATATGGGTGAAATATCAATTGCATTTGGTAGTTTAACCTCATATACATCATCTTTGAATTTTCAGAAAATTTTGATAAAATCACAAAGAATACCAAGATATAAGAATGATTTGTTTGTCCATCTTGGAAAACCCAAGCCAAATATAGAGATTTAAAATGATATAATTTTGGTATTTATCCTCAAATTGATGCTGATTAATCAACCGGAAATAATTTATTTGTTGGCAAGTAACCAATGACAGTCGAAAGACAGGGCTTCTGTAAAAATATTTGCAATTTAATTTTTGGAAGGTAAGTGGGGAAGTGTAATTTTTTGTCAATCATAAGCATCTTGAATGAAATAACAGTTGGTATCAGTATGCTTAGTCCTCTCATAAAAAATTGGATTCTTCGTAACTTTAATAGCCCTTCTATTGCTAGCATGTAAGGTATGGGTGTTGTCTAAGAAAATCTAAATTCCAGCAATTAACCTTTTTGCTATTCAATCTCAAAACAAGCATAAGACGTGACTCTATATTTGGCTTTGGCTAAAGATTTAGAAATTCTATTTTATTTATTGCACTTCGAAGAAATCAGACTAAGAAATAAGACTTAAGTCCCAAATATGCACCATCCAGTTGTAGACTTATGAGTATTTGAAGAACTACCTTAAACGGCATCCGCATGGAAGGACAAATTTTTAGAGGTTTCACAAGGAGAAAAAAATAGTTCACGATGAGATGTTCCTTTGAGATACCGAATGATACGACATACGGTAGCAAGATGCAGATGTCGTCGACATGTCATAAATTGTTTGACAATGTTTGCTATATAGGAAATATCCCAAGTAAATTTGAGATGGTTAAGATTAGTAATAAGTTGCCAGTAGAGAATAGGATTAGGAAGTAGACTTATCTCATAGTTGCAAAGCTTTAGATTGACTTCCATGAGAGTATTTATTGTTGTGTGAGTTAACTTGGCAAGATCATTAAATCTTGTACTTATACTGATTCAAAAAAATTTCCTCAAAGAGTTCAATGGATTTTCAATTCAAGAAAATAATTAAGATGGCAAAGATCTTTCATTTGAAGAGAAGTATTCAAAACTTATTGTATATATTTATTGCCCTGTGAGTCGTCTTTTGTAATTGAGATGTCATCTACTTAGAAAAGAAGAACGGTAATTCCCCATTGTGGCTTCCTTCAAAATATAGAAAAATCATATTTGCTCTATTGAAAACCAGTTCCCTGAAATTTAGCAAACGAAGCTGTTGGAGCTTGTTTTAAGCCATATAAGGAACGCTTCAATCAACAAATTGAGTTGGTAGGAGTTAATAGTTGGATTTCACTTCATTAACTACGAATAATACACCCAAGGCCCGTTATATAGGCAGCCACTTACAACTATGGACAATGACTCCATCCAATAGGCTTACAAGATCGTGACCTCCATCATGGAGGAGTTGACCATGCATAATCAAGTAGGCAAATGTCTCTAGAGCGCTGCTTCAGAAGGTCACATAATCTTTTCACCCCACCAGATCGAGTGACCGACCAGAGTTGTGCCCTGACCATGGCTTTCCAGTGCGGTTTTCCATTTTCAGCACATGCTTCGTGATGTAGCCGGGATTGTCTCCAAACCAGTGTTCCCAGTTCCCCTAATTCCCCTAAGGGGGAATTTCGGTAAGCCTTAAAAAAGAAATATTTATTAATTTTGAAGAAATTATCAATAATTTAACCAAACTTTTTTGCTAAATATAAAAAAAATTAAAAATTAAGAAAAATTAAGAATATTTCAATATAACTTCTTAATAAATCTAATTATATATTTAGAATAAAAAATATCACTTTAAATATCAACATATAAGAAATAAAGGAAATATATCAATGACACAAACATTCATAAAGTAGATTTTTAATTTAATATATTACTGAAGGAGATTTATGTTGCACACAGTTGTTCAATATATACACATAATGTGAATTATAAATAAAAAATATTCTAAAATCATATTATCACCTATAAACAAAGAAAGAAAATAATGTTATAGAATAATTAAAACCATTTATAATAAAATAATTTCATCAAAAAAGACATCGTCCTTCTTTACACTCAAACAATTTTAAGACTGTAATCATACATGTGTTTTTATGAGTAATTTTATCAATATTTATTTACCATAATTTTAATAATATAATTTTAAAAAATATAATATAAACCATTTATTTTCAAAATATATAAATATCAAATGTTTTTAAACTTTTAAAATAAAAAATTATTCCACAACTTTTGTTCTTTGAACATATAAATATATATATAAATATTTAAAAAAACTCTATTTATGTCATAACAGGGTTCTTTGTGTAAAAAAATAAAAATTGTATTTTTATTACATGTAGTTGCTAAATTATGACTCTATGGGTGAAATTAAAGTTTTTAACTCCCTAAAACCTTCTCAAGAATGGATTTCAAAGGTTGAGATAGAGGAAGAAGAATTGCTATAGCACTTTCATATGTAGATTTGTAAGATTCTCAAAAACTATTGACTTTTCACTTTTGCAAAACAACTCAGATTTAGTCAGAAATGAGACTTAACGCTTCAAAAATGAGTTTTGAAACTCAAAACTTAATTTTAAGAGAGATCCGATCACCTACAATAAACCACGGTTGGGAAGATGGGTTTCGAAACCGAAAAATCAAATTTGAGGTACATCCAAGTTGCCGCTATTGATAAAGAACTACTTTACAACTTAAATCTATATAAATCAAAGGCTCAAATTCAGTTTTTCAAAAGAGAAAACATAAGTAATAGCATAGAAATGGGTTTTGAAAATTGTACATAGGTTTGATAAAAAACAAGAGGAGTCAAGCAGAAAATAGAGCATTTATATATCCTTTTCTAAGATTTTCAATTTTTCAGTGCTTTTTTACTTATTTTTTGCTATTTTCAAAAATCTATAATTCAAAAAATTTCTCCTAAAATTCAAAAAGTTATCCATAAATTTGAAATTTTCTCCTAAATTTTCAAAATTTTATCTATAATTTCAAAAAAAAATTCTTGGAGCTCTACATTTCCATTTTTTCTTCTCGAAAACATTTCAATAAAAAATTTCAGTAGAGGGCCAAAATGAAAATATCTGCAAAATTTTGAAATTGATAATACCGGTCCAAACCATGTGATTCATTGGTTACTTCGGAATTCTTGAGCACTTAAGTTTTTGGAAGAAAATTAGGACAGCCCACATGCTATCCTCATAGCAGCTTGCCTTTTCTGCATGCACAGCTGGTTCTCTTTGCAACCGCCATAAGCTAACCAAATAGTAAACCATCTGAATGAGTTTGTGTTTAGTAAAAGCTAGTAAAAGTATGCATTTTAGGATACATGTAACTTGAAGATGAAGGGCCGCATAGGCTTTGAATTTTTTTCCTGGCTTGAGATTAGAAAATGTGAAATACAAAGACTAGATATTACATTATAACCATTGCGAAGGAACTGCCTCACATCTCGATGCATAAATACCAAATCCATAAAAGCAGCTTCATTTGCTACATCGTTTATTAGCTGCTCCCAATTATTTCGTTGTAGATTTCCTTGATTTTCTTTACAAAAGCTTCCCTGAAATTTCATCAACATTTTTATATCAGTTCTACCGTCAGGAACTGCCAACAACATGAACTAATAATTTCAGATGAAAAATTATGCTGCAAAAAAGTAGCCATTTATTTGAATGGACTTTGAAATCCACCTCCAAATTATCGGACTAGTGATATCAGATCAAGGGTGTGCACATGAACTGTTATATATCCCTTAGTTCACGTTCTTGCTTTTTTCTTTCTTTGTTGTTTAATAATAAGAAAACGGGATAATTCAAGTATTATAGGTGTGCCCGAGACTAGCCGGAACATTAAATAAGGGTGTCTATCGCTTGACATGGACAGCTTTCATGCAAAATTGTAACCAGCTTTATCCCAATAACTTAATATAGGTGACGTGACCTAATTCCAGTGTTGAGAAAGATCTGTTTATAAAACGTTTATATAAATTGGCAAGACTTGCTGCCTCTGCTTTATAAATAAACATATGACTCGCTACCTTTGATTTATAAATAAAATGATGTAACAACTATAGAAAAATATAAATGAAAATTTTGCTAACTGATACCAAAGATTTATCCTTGAAGTCCACATTTTAAAGGCAAATCTCATTTTAAGTTCTGTAATATCATGTAGTTTTCCTTCTTCTCTAACATTTTCTAGTACTGTTGAAATAATGCATAGCTTTCCTTTAACTTGTCTAACATTTCTCACATTGTTGAAATAACACATGGCTTTCCTTTAACTTCTCTAACATTTCTAATATTGTTGAAAGACTGAAAAACAGTAACCACATTTCTTTAAATTTCTCATTCTAAAATATGAATATTGTGGAAGGTAGCAGCAATTGGATTAATTCGATTTCATTTTAAACTGAATTCAAAAGTGCCTCCTAATACCGTTCTTATCAGTTTTCCAAGCAAACAAAAATATCTCAAGAAAGCTGCCAGTTAACTGATACTCACCTGTCTGGCTTGAAGATGACATTTTTATACGCAAACCACTGTAAAAGAAGGAAATGCATACTTATATCAGTACAAAGACCGAAACTGGAGCTGGAAACAATGCTGCTTACAATTCTCTGAATTAATAATCTGATTAGTTTACAGGAATCATCCATTACATGCACAAACCACGCCCAAGCAAGTTATGAACATTGGAGCCCACTTTCGAATTCCTATCTTTGGAATGCATGAAGGTTCTAATCATTGGACCTACAACCGGATGAAATTGTGCAGGCATTAACAAGAATTGTTTCGTTATATGCCATTCAATATTCCTGAATGTCTGGGATCACTTTCCTTTTATGGATTCCAGACGATTGAACTAATGGCCACCAATTTTGATGAATTGTGCCTATGTAAATTGCCAGTGAGAACTTGTACACCCCTAATCTTACTTTCCCCATTGAACATAGATAATGAGCCATTAGTACTTGCTTGTTAGCACCAAATCAGCAGGACACTATTATAATGGCCAAGGATTGTTGAAACCTGAAAATGAATTGTGTGGATTACTGAATTATGCACACTGGAGAACTAAACTGTTGAACCGAACATGCACACCACATTGGTAAACCAAACTCTTCCATATCATCCGTAAACAACCATAAAATCAAGTATACCTGTAATTTCAAAAGAAACAATAAACAGAACTTACCCCCGTATAACCTATTCCTATGACTTCCAGAAGGCCAGGGATTAAAGGAAGCCTGTCAATTGCCTGCATCAAAAAGATAACTGGTTAGCTCTCATCAAGTATATCAAGTGAAGCTAATGGAAATGTTTGGCTCAGATGGCTGAGAATAGATGATCAAGATTACTGATATCATTCCTGCTGAGCCCCAAAGCGCTACTACTCCAGCAACAGCCAGAGACGTCACTGCATATTTGTCGTCAATCTTGTCCCACTGTCCACCAACAGATCCACTAGTCAATATCCTAAGTGCAAATGCAGCAACTGAAACAAGAACAACAACAGCTGGCCCTACTCACAGTTTCCTTGACGGTTTTAACAATTTCAGAGAGCTCAGCGGAGGGGTCAGTAGGTGCTTCTGCAGTTGCTGTGGCCATCACCTGTGATTCTCCGGTGGCCATGGGCATTACATTCCGGGCAATCATACGGCCTGACATGATCAATAAAGCCTAATAGAATCCAGTTCTAGTTTTTGAGAATACAAAATATGGCAACAATGCGTCCACCCGCAATCCCATACCAATATCCACCATCCAGACCATCAAAGTTGTGAGTACCACTGTAAATGGAGCATATATCTAAAATCCGATTCAAACAAGAAATCTTATATCATCTGATTATCCTCCATTAAGTGGATGGGAGCAGGACAGCACTTCATACCCGAGCCAATGCGTTAACTGACGGTTCGCTAGACCAAACGTGACAATTGGGCAAACCAAAGACTTCATTCTTCTACACATTCAGTAGTCCACTACCACGATATTGACACTATTGCAATACGGAATGCAGAGGAAAGGGGAGCGTCTATCATAAAGGGGTGTAAGATATAAATTAACCTTTCCATTTCATCAACAATCGTGTATAGAAACACTCAACCTGCGACAACATACAAGCGAGAGATTACGTCCGCCTTTCTAATAGGCACATTCTTTTCTTACAACTTTGGTGAAACCCAACATAGAAAAGCTCCATAATCGGCAACCCAACAGCGCGAGCTTAGCAACAGGCTCATAAAAATGCAGCAAAAGGGTGGTGCGTTTGTCTTTTCTTTTTTTTTATATAAAAGAAAATTCGTTGGTGCAAAATCAATTGTAATTTCGAACATACAGTAAGCCGTCGTCTTCCAAGAGCTGCGGCTCAGCTGGGGGCGGGTCTGAGGCGGCATTGGTGGTGGAGAAAGCGTGGGAATTGCAACGCGTGGCGTGGCTGCCTGCTGGCGAGGTACTTTGCCGTCTACAAGGGTCGAAGGAGGCGAGAGAGAAACGGCTGAAGAAGTCGAGGCCATGGCTAGCTGTGGGATGACGTGAACAACAGGTGCAGCAAGGGTTCGTTGTCGCTCCTGGCCTTTCCCTCTTGCATAAGTAGGTTGGGAGTTTCGGCTCTTGAAGATAATTTTAGCATTGTTTAGGAGGCTGGTTCACCCAATTGTGTCTGCCGAATGCCACTCGTTCCGTTAGCATACGGATAGAATGGTGGATAGGCCTACATTTGCCTTTCATTGGTGGGCTGCTCCATCTGGGCCCCACTTCTTCTTTTTCTTTTTCTTTTTTTCTAATTACTTTTATTTTTTTCTGTTTGATGAGCCCGTCATCTCTTCACCCCAGTACGAAGTTGAGGGGGTCTATGATACTCTGACCTATAGCGTTGTTCGATACTCGTGCACACTTTTTGTGCACATAAAACAAACCGTCTTAACTATGATAATAATCTAATATTTAGAAGGGCATCGGCCCAAGAAACATGGCTCTTGGCGATGACTTGCTTTTGTAGCATTTCTAGGGCAATTTATTTTAGAGTTGTTTAGGGTATATTTAAATATGCTGGTGAAAGCCATGGTGCTAAGGCCAGGTCGCTGGGATGGAAGCTAAAGGGAGTGGAATGTAAAATATAGGGATGATTTTAGCAAAAAAAAAAGTTAAAATAGACAAGTATACATGATGGGGATCATGATAGATGCCTAATTACTTATTCTAGGCATAATCGTATCAATTAAGGTTTGTTTATTTAATTAGGTATTTTGAGGATATTTTTAGTATTTTATGTGTTACACATATTTTACACATATTTTAAGGTTTTATCTTTAGTTTTTAAATAGGGTAGTTTGTATTAGTATTTATCAACACTTGATAATTGAAATTGATTATTTTTTTGTTTGCCCTAATTCTCCCTAAATTCTTCCCTTTCTTCCTTTTTTATTCTTCCTTTTCCTCTTTCTTCCCTTCTTATCCCTTGAGAGGATCCTTTCTCTTGCTTCTCTTTTTTTTTAACCTGTCTTATATCAATTTGGTAATAAAGCAAATCCTAAGATTAATCTCTCACATCTCAAATTCCTAATCCCACTATCCACATCAAAGCTTCTACAATGTCTTCTGTCATTTCGGTAATTTTGACTGCACCGAATTTTAGTGTGAATGGACTTCTATAGCAGTTGTCTTCCTCGTGTCGACCGACAGTGCAGCGGAACTCATTTTTCTACCATCCCAATGGGTTCTCCTTCAATTTCAACAACTCAAGACATTGGAAACAGCATTACAAGCATCAAATCCCACTATCGATGCTATATCTCTCATCTCCGGTGAGTTTTAGCCCTACTTCGACAACCCACAAGGTCGGAATATGCATAATAGGCATTCGAACTTCCTTTTGAAGGTCTCCTTCTTCTTTTTTGGCAGCCTTATAACATTTAAAGTCGTTGGCCAACAGTTCCAGTGACTGCCTCCTTTGGATCCAACGACTCCAGATCATCGAACATCTCCTCCAACGTCACCGACTACTCTTTTCATCGTTGAAACTCTCGCATCTTCCTTCCGATGCCATCTGTTGTTGCCATTGAATTATCTACAGTGGGTTTCAAAACCAACCTTCGATTCATGCTTGCGTAGGGGGAAGAAGACGAATAGGCTTTTGGGTTTTTGAGTTTTTTCAAAACAGTATTCTCCTTTACTATTTGAAATTAAATCCTTTACAAAAGTTTTACAAAATAACCCTTGCATTTGGATTTTAAAGAAACAACCCTCCAATTTCTGAAATTTCAAGACAACCTTGCCTTCAGAATTTACAATTCAACACCTCTATTTTCTGAAATTGCAAAAAAAGCCCCTACCTTTGCTGAAAATTGTAGAAAAGCCTAATTTCTTCAAAACTTTCAACAAGCCCTTCTTTCAAAAATTGCAGTTTGGTATACAGGTACTTGAGAAAGGTTGTTAGGGCTTCTTATAAGGTACATTTCTTTCACTTGAACTTGAATTAAACTTTTATCTATTAGTCAAGTGAGAATCCCTTCTATTATTATGTTTGCTTTGGTAACTTATTTAACATCTTTAAATTAATTACTTGGTATGAATTTTATATTATAGTGACATACATCTTTATATTTTTGAATTGTATCATTCATTCATCCTGAGTCACTTATGTTGTGCCTATCATGGTTACTAATGCAGAACTTACGTTGAGAAATTATTCTAAACCCGTTACCACCTTAATGAAAAAAAATTATTCTCTAGGTCAAAAATGTGAGACCCTGTACATAAAATAAGCCAATTTCTCTGAGTCCTTGTCCCAGATTCAAAATTAGTTTCAAATAGAGTTAGAAGCCTAAACTCAGTCTATACTCAAATATCTAGGCAAACGTCCTATCAAAAAGTTTATGGTAAATTTTTTAGAAATTATATAAGTCAAACTTCTCCCAATTGGTATAATCAGAATCCTGTAAGATTCCACCATGAACATTGAGATATTCTTCCTCCTTCGGGTACATTTAAGGGTCATCCTTAGTTTGCAAATCTTGGTAGAGAATTTTCAATTGAAAACCCAGAAGATTTTTCAAATATTGGAGAAACGCATGTAACTAAACCTTGGCAACAAGATAGGGCTCAATTATGAGACATTCCATGATAGCCACAACAGAATATTGCAGTTGACCATCAGTATTTCCTTGGTAATGATGATGTCATAAAAAAAATCAAAGGTTGCATATAATGCTTTAGGAGTTGGTATTGGAGGTGTTTTTAGTCAAGAGGGTCATCCCATTGTATATTTTAGTGAGAAACTCAATGAAGCTAAGCAAAAATATTCAACATATGATAAAGAATTTTATATTGTAGTATAAGCATTGAGGTATTGGTGACATTACTTATTGCCTAAAAAATTTATACTTTATTTTGATAATCAAGCTTCGAAATATCTGCAACCACATGGTAAACTTAGTGTCTAACATGCTAAGTGGATAGATTTTATTCTAGAATATGCTTTTGTTCTTAAGCATCGTGCAGGTATTGAGAATAGACCAGCGGATGCTCTCAATCATATAGTTGTAGTCCTTCAAACAATGAGTGTTAATGTTATAGGTTTCGATAGGTTGAAGGATTAGTATGTCACATGTCCAAAGTTTGATATTATTTTTTAGGAGGTGCAGAATGGAAACTATCAAGAATATGTTGATTTTGTGGTTAAGGATGATTATTTGTTTAAGGGTTTTAAGTTATGTATTCCCAATAATTCATTACAAGATTTTTTGATTTGGAAATTACATGCAGGAGGCATTGCAGGAATTTTGGTAGGGATAAGATAATAACTCTAGTTAAAGATAAATTTTATTGGTCTTCTTTGAAATAAGATATTGCTAGAGTTATGTCTATGTATCAAACATGTTAACTAGCAATAGTAAAGAAAAGAAACACTGGGTTGTACACATCATTACTTGTTTTACACACTCCTTGGATAGACATTAGTATGAATTTTATTTTTGGTTTGCCTAAGACCCTTTAAAGGGTTTGATTCTATTTTGGTGGTAGTAGATCGATTTTTAAATCCAGCTCATTTTCTACCATATCAAAAGAATGCTGATGTGTCATATGTGATGATTATTTTTCAAGGAGATTGTCAAACTACATGGATTGCCATCTACTATTGTGTTTGATAGGGATGTTCATTTTGTGAGATTTTTTTTTGAAAAACTTTATAAAAACTTTCTGGTACTAAACTACAATTTTCTTTTGCTTTTCATCCATAAACAAATGGTCAAACTTTTGAGAGACTTACTTAGATGTTTGGTAGGTGAACATTTAGGTACTTGGGATGTAGTGTTATCCTGTAAGCCCCTGGAACTTTTAAAAATGTAAATGTTCACTATTGTAAAGTTTTAGAAATTTTTACAATACGGCATACTGTAAAATTTAAGTTTTGAGGAAGTTTATTATAAAAAAAAAATTATATAAATGGATGAAATATCTATAGTAATGTGAGGATGATGAGGATATATGTTAATGAATAAGTAATAGGTGAATAAGAATTTAAA
>JAYJMB010046533.1:0-30583 GCA_036873735.1 Pouteria campechiana
ATATTAATTTTGATAAATAATTATACAGGTTAAACCCTAATAATTTAGGGGATATGTTATCCATTTTTCTGTAGAAACTAGTTGAGTTCTACAATGGGACTTGAGCACCCCACCCTAAAAGTGGGCAAAATTAGGTGAATTTACGTCAAGAATGGAGTTCATGCCTCGGAAGGCGGGGCGTGACAGCTAGCTAATAGAATTACCCATGTGAACCTCGAGTAATCATCTACGATAACATACACATATCTTTTCCTTCCAAGGCTGTAGTCCAAATAGATCCATTTATAGTAATTCTAGTGGTCTAGATGTAGACACTTCATTCTTAGAATGGAAGGAAACTTTGATCTATTTTGATACATTCACAAGAATTTTCTTCCATAATGATTTGATATTGGACATATTGATGTATCCCATTCTCTTGTACCACAAACAAGTGTCATCATTAATAGCAATTAGGCATTTTCCTATAATTTCATCTAGATGAACTAGATATATATATTTCCATGCCATTTTCCATTGAACAATAAACTATCATCTACATTAAATACATTACATGTGGATGATTCAAACTCAACTTTTTGACCTCTAACACATAATTGGCTAATGCTTAGTAAGTTGTGCTTGAGTCCATCTACATATAATACATCCTCTATGCATTCATTGAATAAACCAAAAAATTTACCTATACCCTTGATAAAGCCTTTGTTATGAAGCCTTTGTTATTGTTGCCAAATGCAATTGTCCCTCCATTTATTGGTTTGAGCTCCTTGAAAAGGTTCTTATTCCTGGTCATGTGTCTTAAGCTTCCACTTTCCATGGACCAGGAATTTCCAAATGTTGCTTTGAAGCTTGCCTGCATTTACAAAATAAACATTCTTTTTATCTTTTTGGTACCGAAGTAGTGGATCCAATTGTGTTAGTGAATCTATGTGTGTAAGAGAATTGTGCACAGTTCTTGGGTATCCACATTAATCTTGCACCCTCTTCTAGCATCTTCCTTACATGGCAATCATATAACTTATGTCCCTCTTTGTTGCAAAAATGACATGTGTTGGAAATCCCATTGGGTGCATTGTATGCTGTTGGTTTTTTAACCCAATAATGTCCAATAAATCTTCTAATATTGGGACAATTCCCTCTCTCTTCTGTGAGGTTCATGCTCTTGGACCAGCCACTAATTTTTTTTTGTTTTCTTGTGGCTCATCATCACTGGACTATTCACATCCAAGTCCTCTTTTGTTAGTTTGTCCAGTCAAACATAGGAACTTGGTCATTGGTTCTCCTAAGTTAGAGAATTTGTTCAACATAATATTTAATATTTCTATCTCTTTTTTTAGGTTTCCTACTACTATTTACAAAGATAGATTCCTTTCTGCTAGAATGACATTTACTTTGATAATTGCATCAAAGTGTCTCTTCTTTTGGGTGAACTTTTGTCCAAGAATTTCAAACTCACTGGAAAGATAATTATATGATTGTTGTAGTTCATCAAGCTCATTACATTTGGTACAACTACTGGTAGAGCTTGAGAAATCAAAAGAGTAAGATTAGTAAGAATTTACCTCAGTCTCTAATTCATTTGTACATTTTTCTGATTTATCTTTGGTGGAAAGCTAGTTTGTAAACTCATTCTCTACATGAGCCATGTAGCAGATTATTGCCAAGTTTCCAACTTCTTCATCATCTTTCCCACTTGATCTTGTGCCTAAGGAATCTTCATCATTCATGTACATTCCTCTAGCTTGATTCCTTAATGACCTCTTGAATTGTTTATCTATTTTGCTCTTTTCTTTTCTATCTTCTCTAGTTTAGTAATGCTATTTCTTCATTTGGACACATTGCAAACATATGTCCCACCCTCCGCATTTATAACATCTAGGTAAAGTCTTTCTCCTTTCGCTTTTTCTCTTTTTATCTTGTCTAGGTTGTTTTCTAAAGTTACTGCCTCTATTTCTCCTTATGATTTTTTTGAAATTTCTAGCCAGCATAGCCATTTTGTCTTTCGTTTGTGAGTCATACTCATTTCCGCTTTCTTTTGCTACCTTAAGAGCCATTGTCTTCTTTTGTTTTACTGGCTCTTCTCTTTTACTCTTAATCATTCTGTGTGACATTAGAGAGCTAATAAGATCATTAATCTTGAGCTCATTTAGGTCCTTTGCTTCTTCTATTATTGTGATCTTCTGATTTTAGGATTTGCGCAGTGCTCTCAAAATCTTCATTACCTACTTAAAATTTAAAATTTATTTTTCTTGAACTTTTAAGGCATTAGTAATTTAAAAAAATGAGCAAACATTTTGGATATACTCTCCCCTTCTCTCATCCAAAAATTTTCTAAATCTCCTATAAGGATGTTCTTCTTGATCCCTTTGACCTGCGAGGAACCTTCATAAATGGACACCAACTCATCACAAATTTCTTTGGCAGTGATGCACAATGATACTCTATTGAACTTGATAGTAGATAAACCATAGAAAAATGAGTTCATAGCTTTTGCATTATTTTGAAAATTGGTGGTCTCTTCTTTAGTCCAAGCACTAATTTCACTCTTAGGATGTGTTATTCCTATAGCTATGGCTCTCTAGGAATCTATAACACTATCCAGGATAAATTGCTTCATCATTAACTTCTAGTAAAAAAAATTATTTCCATCAAATAGGGGTAATTGAGTGGAGGATTGCCCTCAGCAAAGAAATGAGCAAAGGATGATGGGTTTGCCATTTGATCTCTACAAGTATTTATGTAGCCCAGTCTAATACCACTTGTTGGTCCCAAAGCTTAGATAAATATCCAAGAGGGGAGGGGTAAAATGCGTTAATAAAAATTTCTACTTAAACCCCTTGAAGGATTAAAGTCCTCTATAGCAATCTAATGAACACAATGCAAGCAATCAATAATAAGACAGATACTTTTATAGTGGTTCGAGTCAATTATTCTACTCCACTCTTTCAAGCACTCTCTTTTAGAGACTTGGGTTCCACTATCTCACTATAGCAGATTATAATTAGTGCCTCTACACTCTTCTTGAATCTAGCTAAAAGGGGTATAACAACTAGTGCCTCTGCACTCTTCTATATTTCAGCTCTAGGGGGTGTGATGGTCAAATTATAATTCCTGACAAGTGCACGAATTTGTAGCAGTATAGCATGCAAGCACAAGGGTCGATCCCACAAAAAATTATCTAAATTGATTTAATTAATTCTAGCTATAGAAATAAAAACTATTATAAATTAATAAGATGATGTGATGCTTAAACAAATCAAAGTGTAAGATTGAATACGAGAATAGGAACAATGAGTTATGTGATGAGTTTCAAAATTTGCAAAAGTTTAGGGATTAGTTTCATCACTCAATGATATCCTATTTTGTTGGCGATGAGTGAATTTCATGCACATATATTATACATGTTTAAACTTATTTATTTGCAAATCCTTGTCTCTTTTAGATGAAATTAATGCTTATTTGTTGGAGTTTATAGGTGCTTTGAAGATGGAAAAAGAAGAGAAAAAGAATGGAAAAGAAGAAGCTCAAGATTGGAAAGGAAGCAGCTACAAAGATGGAGCCAAAAAGCAATGCGGACCAAGGTAGACAGCTGATGCTACTAGTGCCACTGGTGCTAGAATTGGACAACATTGCCAAGCAGCAGGCGCCCCCTAAGCAAACCCATTTTGTGGACTTTTCCTCAATTGCATATTTTTGGGCTTTTTAAGCAAAAACTTAGGGTTTTTCAAGGGTTCTTCTCAGTTCCATTTTTTAGAGTTTTTCTCTAGGGTTTAGAGCCATTTTTCGGGAGATTTCTTATGGAGAAGAAGAAGGGATTACAAGTAAGAAAGAAAAAAGAGAGAAGATATTTTTCATTGTTATTATCCTATCTCAAGGAATTATTTTATTTTCTCTTATGAACTAAATTTTTTTTTCTAGGGTGAAGATGTGGCCCTTTTGATACTCTTTGTTATAGATTATTGGATATTATTAATGCTAGATGATCTTATTTCATTCGTGATATTGTTTGCAATGATTTAAGTTATTTTATTGCTTGATCACCAATATTATGAGTTAGATTATTTATCAAAGTATGGTTATGGTACACACTATATGCTAAACATGAGCTCCCTTGAATGAGAAGGATAGAAGGTTAAGGTACATACCATATGCTAAACCATTCTATTTTGGTTCTTATGTTCTTGAACTTAACAGGTTTTCATCTCAATTATACTACACACCTTAGGTAATTGAAATAAGTGAGAGCACTTGATTTAAACTCACACACTTAATAGTAATAATCTTACTTTTGAAAGGATGAACCCAAGTAAGGCAATAAATCCAACATTCCATTGGCAAAGAGTTATCATCTTGTGGTGAAATTGGATCCCTAGACTTCTTCATCTTATTAATCTCTCTGCACTATCTTTAGCTATTTATTTACTTTTAGTCTATTAAGTTTCTGAAATTATACCAAACCTTATTCCAAGTTTGTTTAGTTATATACTTAGTAACTAAGATTAATTAAGTTGGTTTATCATTCTCTGTGAGATCAACCCTTGCATTGCACGCTATATTGTTGTACGTTCATACACTTACAAAGAATTATAATTTGAACCATCAAGTTTTTGGCGTCGTTATCGGAGAATGGTTCCAAATTGATTTGATTAATCTAGTTACAATTTTTAGTTTTTCCTTATTTTAGGATTGTAATGTGTTTAGGATTTTTAATTGTTTCTTTCTTTCTTTTTGCTTAGCTGTGATTACAAGGAAGAAGAATAGATGAGAGAACACATGGAAAATAGGGTGGCTCAATAAGCACAACAACTGATGAAAGAGTTTACATGCCTTACCATAGGAATGTATGAATTGAATTTTAACACTGAGCTTTCTATGCAGATGTCTAAGCTTGCCGAGCAAATGAATATGATGTGCCCCATGGTGATGAACTAGAAACAACCAATTCCCACTAAGGTATGTTCTATTTGTGGTATTTTTAGTCACTCATATAATGCTTGTTTTTCTAGGCAGAGTTTTGCAGAATTTTTAGGACAAGCCAATGCAATGAATTTCAACAACCAACCAACCCTTGATGATCCATATCTTAGTTGGAGAAGTCATCCCAATTTCTCATGGAATGATGATCTGAATTAGATTCAATCTAGAATGCATTTTCAATTAAAGAAGCCTACTCTTGAAGAAACATTGCAGAGTTTTATCTAGGCAACCTAGACTCAGTCCCAAAATAATGAAATGAGGTTCCAAAATATTAAAGCAAGATTCCAGAATGTGGAGGCATCCATGAAGATGATAGATAGTTAGTTGGGGCAAATTGTAGAGGTTGTGAAGAGTCACACATCTAGCAAGCTATCAAGTCAGCCTAAACAAGTGAAAGCAATCAAAACATTGGGAGGTGGTAAGGTAATACATGATAAATTTGGTGATGTGATTAAAAATTTTGATATTTTTGCAGATGATGAGGAGGAGGTGAATGCTAGGAGAGTTGTGTTCCCAATTCTTAATCCTCCACTCAACTACAAGCCACCACCACCTTATGATCCACTAGTCTCTTTTTCTGGGCATTTGCAGCTGAACAAAGTTGTTGAAAAACCTTGTGATGGCAATGAGCAAATTCTAGCTTTAGATGTCTTCCCATAAGAAAAAGCTAGTGAGATTATTGAAAATCTTAATAAGATTCAACAAAGGAGGAAACTTTTGCAAAAGTGAATTTGAAGCAATTGCCTCATTCTTATGTACGCATCTATAGGCAATAATTTATTCTTTTCAGTGATTGTTTCTTCTTCCTTTATAGGTATGGAGGAGGACACACTCATGTAATTCCAAGATCATACTATGAAGTTTGATTTTTTTAAGGAAATGAAGTTGTCCAATGAGAATAACAAAGGCCTTAAATGAATAGAGTGGATGGAATTATGGAGGAGTTTTCAAGAAAGCCCATAAACATAGTTGAAGGAGATGAATTAGAAGATATTGCATTATTCAACAATGTTTTGGGAGCATCGACATTTTCTAGGCAACTACCAAGTTTCAAAGAACTGGAACATAGAAAAGCTAAATTCCATTTCAAAGATGAACTGGAATGCAGAAAAGCTAAATTCTATTTCAAAGATAGGAGGCCATAGTCCGGCTGAGACTTTAAATCAAGTGCTTCTTGGGAGGTAACCAAAGCTCTTTCTAAACTTTCTTTATTTTCTTCACATTTGGCTTAGTTGTTTGTTTGTTTTCTTCACTTTTAGGATAGATTTTTTCTTTAATTTTTTATTACTGTGTGTTTTGTAGGAGGAATCTGATTTTAGAGGATTGCATATGCTCTTCCAAGTGTTAAAATGATGCCATGTTAGCTCCAGAAGAAGAGGATGTGAATGAACTTCATTCAGGGAAGCCCTTGATCTTAAAATTTTTTCATTATTTCACATTAAGAACAATGTGAAGTTTAAGTTGGTGGGTGTTTTGCATTATATTCAAGTGTATTCAATTTTTGGGCAAATTGTTTGAATTTAGGTATAATTTTGTTGAGCTTCACTTTTTGATAACTTAGCTAAAGAAAATCCAAGTGCAACTGTGCTAACAAGCTGGAATTGAATAGGGTAGATTCTCTCTTAATAATCAATAACATATGCTAAGTTTTTGATTACCATTGCACATGATTTAGAATTAAAGATAAATGTTACCTTGTGATCCATTGATTCTTGTGATAAATCCTTCTTTTTCATGACTAAAGAAAATTTTTGGAGCAACTTATGCTATGATCATGTAAAGTGTATACTGATGAGTTGATAGTATTGTGAATTCAATAACTTACTTCAGTTAACCCAAGCATTCTAGAATTTGTTTGATTATTCCTCAAGGTAAAATCCTAGAATACATGTTTACTTGGAAGTGATTTAGGCATTCTTTGATCAATTTGAGCCTTTCAAGCTAAACTAGTACATAATGTAACTAGTGTCCCCATTGAGCCTTATGAGAGAATGGCATATGCAAAGTAGTAAAAAACCATCATTCAACCTTTCTTTCTTTAGCCTCATCATCAAACCCTTTTTAGCTTGAAAAACCATGTTTTACCTATTAACAGACATGTTTTAAACTCGTGGTTGTTTGAGAGGTATGAGTGAAGCAAAAGAAATTAAGTTTATTGGGAATTGAAAAGAAGAATGCTAAAAGAAGAAGAAAAAGGACAAAAAGAAAAGAATCAGTAAAGAATCATTTTTTTAAATGGGGGAACCACACCTCCATGAATTCAATAGAAAATAAGTTTGGGGGTGTGGTTGTAATATAGACCATAATAGGGGGGATCACATCCCAATGAACTTGATAAAAAATAAGTTTGGGGGTGTAATAGTAATAAAGCCCACAATAATAAAAATAAAAATAAAAAGTTTTTAATAGAGTAGACATTCATATGTAATTCAGTTATGATCTCTTACCTTGTGACTCCTTATTTCTTTTCTTTGTTAGCCAAACCTAAGGCCCCATTACAAGCTTAACAAAGACCTATTGATCCAAGTGAACAAAGTCATTTGCATTAGTGGAGAGGGATTATGAAAAGCAAGCCTAAGGAGTTTTTGTGAAGATCATTAGAATCACTGGTTTGCACATTGTTGACTGAAAAGTATGCATGTAGCATGAAATTGACATTACACACACATTTTTACTTCATGAAAGGATTGATGAAGCATAAGTTTCATGAGATTACTTAGTAAGTGTCTTAAATGATTTCTAAATTATATATACATGTGTGAATTTAAACTTATGAATTAGTTAGAAATTCACTCATCCTAACTAATTCATAAGTTTAAATTTCTAGTTTTCTTGAGGATGAGCAAATAAGTAAGTTTAGGGGTATTTGATGAGTGAATTTCATACACATATATTACACAGTTTAAGCTTATTTATTTGCAAATCCTTGTTTCTTTTAGATGAATTTAGTGCTTATTTGTTGGATTTTATAGGTGCCTTGAAGATGGAAAAAGAAGAGAAAAAGAATGAAAAAGAATAAACTCAAAATTGGAAAGGAAGTAGCTACAAAGATGGAGCAAAAAAGTGATGCAGACCAAGCCAGACAATCGATGCTGCCGGCCCCCACCTTGCGTCGTAGGCGCTAGAATCAAACAGCACCACTGGGCAACAGGCCAACATCCTAGGCACCCGAGGTGGACCCATTTTGCAGACTTTTCTACAATCGCGTATTTTTGGGCTTTTTAAGTAAAAACTTAGGATTTTTCAGGGTTCTTCCCACTTTCATTTCTTAGAGTTTTTCTCTGGGGTTTAGAACCATTTTTTGGAAGATTTCTCATGGAGAAGAAGAAGGGATTTCAAGTAAAAAAGAAGAAAGAGAGAAGATATTCTTCATTATTATCACCCTGTTTGAAGGAGTTGTTTTATTTTCTCTTATGAACTAAATTCCTGTTTCTAGAGTGAAGTGTAGCTCTTTTTGATACTCTTTGTTATGGATTATTGGATATTATTAATGCTAGATAATCTTATTTCATTCATGATATTGTTTGCAATGATTTAATTTATTTTATTGCTTGATCACCAATATTACGAGTTAGATTATTTATCAAAGCATGTTAAGGTACACATCATATGCTAAACCATTCTATTTTGGTTCTTATATTCTTAAACTAAATAGGTTTTCACCTCAATTATACTACACACCTTAGGTAATTGAAATGAGTGAAAGCACTTGATTTAAACTTGGACACTTAATGGTAATAATCTTACTTTTGAAAGGACATACCCAAGTGAGGCATTAAATCCAACATTCCATTGGCAAAGAGTTATCATCTTGTGGTGAAATTGGATCCCTAGACTTCTTGATCTTATTAATCTCTCTACACTATCTTTAGCTATTTATTTACTTTTAGTCTATTAAGTTTCTGAAATTATACCAAACCTTATTCTAAGTCTGTTTAGTTATATACTTAGTAACTAAGATTAATTAAGTTGGTTTGTCGTTCTCTGTGAGATCAACCCTTGCATTGCACACTATATTACTATACATCCATACACTTACGAGGAATTATAATTTGAACAATTAGTTGGGATGTTGGATTCAATTCATTATCTTGGGTTCGTTCTATCAAATATATGATTATTACCATCAAGCATCCAGGTCTAAATCAAGTATTTTCTCCCATTCTAATTACTTCTGACGTGTAGTATAATCGAGGTTAAAAACTCATGAAGATCAGAAGAATTTTAATGAACCAAGCAGAATAGTTTAGCATAAGACATCTACCATAACTATCTACTCATTCAAGAGAGAGAGATCTTTACATGGTTTAACATATGGTGTCTACCTTAACCGTGTACTCAGACAATTAGTCTAATTCATAGAATTGGTGATCAGGCAATTAGATAAATCAGATGACTGCATTAAAAATAATGAATGAAATAAGACATAACTAAATTAATAATCCAACAATTATTGTTTTAACATATAATAAAAATGAGGGCTACATCTTTGCCCCAGAAAAAGAAAATTAGTTCATGGTAAAAACAAAAAGAAAACTCTCTGAAATATGCATATTTGCAAAACTCAAAATTTCTCTTGCTTCCTTGCATAACTTCTCTCCTAAAAACTCTCTGATAGTCAAATTATAATTCCTCACAAGTGCTCGAGTTTATAGTAGTATAGCGTGCTTAGCATGGGTCAATCCTACAAAGAACTGTCAAACCGATTCATTAATGTCTAGTTACTAAAATTAAGTTATGCTAAATCAACAAGATAAATTATGGAGTAAGTAAATAAAAGTGCAATATAAGATAAATAGAAAACAATGGCTTGAGTAATGTAAAATAGTATTCAAGTTCAAAGAATCTGGGGATCTGACTTCACCACTCAATGATATTTAGTGTGTTGAGACGTTAATATCAATTCAACATCTTAGGTTCGTTTTATCCTCTGAATGATTATTATTGTTAGGTGTCTAGATTTAAATTAAGTATTTTCTCCCATTCTAATTGCCTATGGTGTGTAGTATAATTAAGATTGGAAACTCATGAAGATCAAAAGAAGTTTACTGAACCAAGTAGAATAGTTTAGCATATGGCGTCTACCATACCCATTTACTCATTTATTCAAAAGAGCACAGTACATTCATTCAAAAGAGCACAGTACATGGTATAGCATATGACATCTACCTTAACCACATACTCAAAGATAATCAAGCTAATCCACATAATTGGTGATCGAACAATTAAATAAATCAGATGATTACATGATACAGAATGAATGAAACAAGATGATATTGAATTAATAACTCAATAATCTCTGTTAACAATGAATATCAAGGAGGGTTACATCATTGCCCCAAAAAAAGGAATTTATTTCATAATGAAAATAGAAATAAAACTCTTTGAAATATGTAGAACTCGAAATACTTCTCTTGCTCCCTTGGAAAACTTCTCTCATCCAATATCCTCACTGTTTCTGGATGTATCCTTAAATAAACCAAGTAACAAGGTTTTAGTAGAACTCCTCTGAGAATTGCAATGCCTCAACATATAGGGATCCTCTTCCAATAATAACTCAGTATTCCCCACAAAAATATAGTTTCCAAAACATTATAATGCATAAAAATTGAAGTTTTCAAAAGAACTAAGTTGTTACGTATCCTGGGTTCTAAAAATTGTAACACAATCTTGAGCCTAAAAATCATCTTCAAATAATAACTTCGCAATCCACATGTCTCATATTCTTAAATTTGTGACATCTGACGCATAGAAAACAACCCAATTTGTGCACTTCTAATTGTAGGTTTTGATTTCAAACTTTGTTTCTTGTTTAGCTACTTCAGAGGCATTGAAGATCAAGCTACAAATTTAAATTATTGAAGTTAATTTGCACCTTTTGAACCCCTTTGGTTCCTCTAAAATATTAACTTCAGAAGCACAAGTCTACTTCGGAGTCATGCAAATAAACTTCGGAGGCACTAAGGATTACTTTGGAGTCACAAAAGTCAACTTTGGAGTCATGGAAGTTAATTTTGAAGGCACTGAAGTTAATTTTGGAGGCAAAAGTCTACTTTGGAGTCATGCAAGTGAACTTTTGAGTTACTAAAGTTAATTTCAGAGGCACCAAGTCTTGCTTCGAAGTCACCTAAGTCTTGCTTCAGAGTCACTGGATTTTAGATGTTCTAGAGTAGTTTTAGTAAAATTATCATAATTTTCTTGTTTGAGCTTGTAATTATGCGATTCTTTTTAAATTTGATAGATAATTTCAAGGGTTACAACTTTCATGTTGATCACTTTTTCTAAACATTCCATCTTCTGTGAGTTGTGGTCCCTCAAAGTGACGCTTTTTGTACATTTGAAATCGATATTTCGGAGGTCTTTGGAGAGAGTTGCACTATTTTGGCTATAACTTCCTCATATAAACTCAGAATCATGTGATTATTGATGAATTGAAAACACAAGAATAAATTCTAAAACTTTCATGTTGAACACGTTTTCTAAATATGTCTCCATAGGTCTTAGAAATTACTTTAAAGTGATATCTTTTGTAATCTTCAATTCATTTTACAAAATTTTATGTCTATAACAAAAAAAAAATCTATTAAGTGCAATATTCACTTAAATGTAAATATAAACCATTGAAAACACATTAAAAGAAGATTTTAAACATGTAAATTTAGATATAAAATATGATATATTATGAGCTTATCAAACACCCCTAAACTTAGCTTTTGATCATCCTCGAGTAAAATAATAATCTAAACTCATGAATCAATTAGGAAAATATCTCTCAAGCAATTAGTAACATGCAAGACAAATTAAACATGTGCACATATCTCAAAAATTGCTCAATATACTTGCCAAATAATCTCATAAAACTCATGCTTCATCAATCCTTTCATGAAGTGAAAATGTGTATGTGTGTGTGTAGTGTCAATCTCATGCTACATGCATGTTTTGTAGTCAAAATGTGCAAATCATTTGTGCAAACCAATGATTCTCATGATCTTCATGAAATATCCTATAAGCTTGCTTTTCATAATCTCTCTCTACTAAGTAGATAACTCTGTTCATTTGGATCAATAAGTCTTCGCTAAGCTTGTAATGGGGCCTTGGGTTTAGCTAACAAGAAAGTAAATGAGGATTCACAAAGTAAGAGATCATATTTGAATTTTTTACATGATTATTAACTCTCCTGACTTTTTGTTTTGGAGTTCTATCTATTTTAAGGGATGTATTACTATCATACCCCTAAACTTATTTTCTTTACATTCATTAGGATGTGATCCCCCCCAGCTATGGGCTGTATTACTACCAGATCTCCAAATATATTGCTTATTGAGTTCATGGAGACCTGATCCCCCCACTTGAAGAATAAATCCTCACTGATTCTTTTCCTTTTATCACATCTTTCTTTTGACATTCAACTTTTTAATGAGCCACAAACTTATCTTCTTATGCACTCATATACCTCTCTGCCATCATGTATAAATATGTCTCTTAATAGGTCTAACATGGTTTTTCAAGCTGAAAAGGACTAAATGATAAGGCTAAAGAAAGAAAAGTTGAATTGTGGTCTTTTATATGCCTTGTATATGTCATTCTTTCATTAAAGCTCACTTCCAAGTAAACATGTTATCTAGTATTTTGCCTTGAGGGATAATCAAACAAGTTCTAGTATACTCATGTCATTGAATTCATAACATCATCAACTAATCTGCATACAGTTTGCATAATCATGATGTAATGTGCTCAATGAAGTTTTCATCAGTCATGAAAAAGAAATACTTATCACATGTATCAATAAATCACAAGCTAACATCTATCCTTTATTCTAAATCATGTGCAATGGTAATAAAAAAACTTAGCGTATGTTACTTGATCATTACGAGAGAATGAATCCATCCTATTAGCATAATTGCTCTTGGCTTTACTTTGCTAAGTTATTAAAAATTGTAGTTCCTTGAAAATATACACCTAAATTTTGGAATTTTTTTTCAAACTGAATTTATTGCAAATCTAGAAAATTTTAAACTGAACTAAATGCAAATCTGAAATCTAAATGTAAATCTCCAAATACCCCCCAATTTAAACCAAACATTGTCATCAATGTGAAATAATGATGGAAGTTTAAGATCATGGCTTCCTTGAATGAAGTGCATTCTCATCCTCTCCTTCTGAAATTACTTTGACATCCTTTGTAAATTTCTGGCAGTTATAGCACTTGAAACATCATCTGCAATCTTCTGCAACTTCTATACTCATTCTAAAAATAGATTTCTTGATTATGCAATGGAAATGTCAAACCACTACTTAAAAAGAAATTTGTCCTAATAGAGAAAACAAAACAACTAACTAAACTGAATGCTAAGGAAATAAAGAAAGTTTAGAAACTTGGGTTGCCTCCGAAGGAGCTTTTTATTTAACATCTATGCAAGATGAATTTCTCCTTTATAGATTCTGAAATCCAACAATTTCATTCAACTACATTGGAAGGTCAACCTTCATATATCTCTTTACTCGATGAACATTAACTTTGAAATTATTCCCAGTTCTCAAGTTCTTTAACTCCATAGCTCCATGCGAGAAAACTTGTGTCACTAGGAATGGTCCAACCCACCTAGACTGCAATTTTCCTAGAAACAAATATAAACGTGAGTCATAAAGCAAAACTTCTATTCCAAGTTCAATGCATCTTTTGCGAATGATTTGATCATGATATCTCTTTGTTCGCTCCTTATAAATCTTTGCATTCTCATAAGCTTCATCTCTCAGCTCCTCTAATTTATTCAGTTGAAGCTTTCTCTCTTCACCTACCTTCTGCAAGTCAAAGTTCAGTTTCTTTATCACCCAGTATACTTTGTGCTCTAACTCCATCGATAGATGGCAAGCTTTTCCAAAGAAAATTCTATAAGGACTCATTCCTATTGGGGTCTTGAATCTAAACCAATATGCCCAAAGTGCATCATTCAACTATATTGCCCAATCTTTCCTTGAGGTGTTAACTGTTCGATCCAGAATTGCTTTGATCTGTCTATTACTTACTTTAGCTTGTCTAGAAGTTTGTGAATGATAAGGTGTTGTAACTCAATGAGTGATGTTATAATTTTTCAACAAAGTTGCAAATAACTTATTGTAAAAATGAGTTCCTCTATCACTAATGATTGCTCTTGGAGTGCCAAACCTGGAGAAAATCCTATCTTCCAGAAATTTTAGCATAACATTAGCTTCATTAGTTTTAGTGGCCATTGCCTCAATCATCCCATTAGATGGTGGGAATGGTCCCATGAAATCAATGTCCCATACATCAAATAATTCAACAACCAAATTACTTGTGAGTGGCATTTCATCTCGTTTACCAATATTACCTATTCTCTGGCACCTATCACATATTGTACAAAAGGTATGGCATCCCTGAAAATAGTTGGCTAGTAAAAACTAGATTAGGAAACTTTGAGAGTGGTCTTCTTCCCTCCAAAATGCCCTCCACATCTGAATGTGTGACAATGTTTCAAAATGCTTTGCTATTCATCATCAGGAACACAGCGTCCAATGATCTGATCTGGACACATTTTAAAAAGAACTAGATTGTCCCAAAAGCAGTATTTTGCTACAGGCAACAACCTCCTCCTTCCCTGCTAATTCAACATAGGATTAAAAACTCCCTTAACCAAATAATTAACAATATCAGCATACCAAGGTTCACTTTTCTTTATAGAAAACAATTACTCATTAGGAAAAATCAGATTGATGGGAATGTTCACTTTATCTTTATGCTACTCAAAATCAGTCCTTTCCACCAACTTGGATAGATGATCAGCTAACATTTTCACTACCTTTCTTGTCCTTGATTGTTAGGTCAAATTCCTGCAATAATAATATCAACCTGATCATTATGGGCTTGGCATCTTTCTTAGTCGGCAAATATTTTAATGTAGCATAATCAGAATAAACAATTATTTTCGAACCAATTAGATATGAGTGGAACTTTTCCAATGCAAACACAATTACAAGCAATTCTTTTTCAATGGTGTAATAATTCAATTGTGCTTTATTCAAAGTTCTACTTGTATAATGAATCACATGAGGCAATTTATCTATTATTTGTCCTAAGACAACACTGATAGCAAATTCAGATGCATCACACATAAGCTCAAAAGGAATGGACCAATCAGAAACTGCTAAAATTAGAGTAGAAGTTAGTTTTTCTTTCAAGGTATTGAAAGCAACATGGCACTCATCATCAAAATAGAAAGTCACATATTTAGCTAGCAAGTTATACAGTGGTCTAGAAATTTTTGAAAAGTCTTTTATGAACCATCTATAGAAACCTGCATGACCTAGAAAACTCCTCACTCCCTTGACTGAACTAGGAGGGGGCAATTTAGCAATCACATCAATCTTTGCCTTATCAATTTTAATGCCTCTACTTGAAATAATATGTCCTAACATAATTCCCTGCTTAACTAAGAAATGACACTTCTACTAACTTAATGTCAAATACATTTTAACACACCTTTTAAGCACCAATATTAAGTTATTAAGGCAATTATCAAATGAATCACCAAAAATAAAAAAATCATCTATGAAAACCTCTATAAACCTTTCAATCATATAAAAAAATAGACATCATACACCTCTGAAATATTAAAGGGGCATTGCACAAACTAAAAGGCATTCTCCAATAAGCAAAAGTTCTAAATGGGCAGGTGAAGGTTGTCTTTTCCTAGTCTTTCAAAGAAATGGGAACTTGATTGTAACTTGAAAAACCATCCAGAAAATAATAATAAGCATGACCTGGCAATCGTTCAAGCATTTAATCAATGAAAGGGAGAGGAAAATGATCCTTTCTTGTGATTGTATTGAGTTTTCTATAATCTATGGACATTCGCCATCTTATAATCATTCTTATTGGCACCAACTTATTATTATCATTCTTAACAACAGAAATACCAAATTTCTTTGGTACCACATGAATTGGACTCACACATTTGCTATCAGAAATTGGGTAAATAATACCTGCATCCAATAGCTTAATAACCTCAGCTTTAATAGCTTCCTGCATGTGTGTGGGTTAAGTCTCCTCTGAGCATCCCTGGAAGGCTTCATCTTCCAACAAGATCTTATGCATGCAAACAGTGGGGCTAATTCTTTTGAAGTCAGCTAATGTCCAACCTATAGCCTCCATGTGCTCTCTCAAAACATTCAACAGCTTATTCTCTTCATTGACAGATAAGTTAGTAGCAAATATACCTAGAAGAGTATCATTCTCACAAAGAAATACATACCTTAAGTTTTGTTGCAGTTCAATTACAGCTTCAGTGGTGTGATAATTGATGGTGCCAAATTGGAATTCAAACATGTCAAAACCTCCTTAGTGATTTCATCTTCTCTAACTTCCTCTACACTATCCAAATCTTCTTTTAACTCTTTGATTTCTTTATCCTCCTCAATGAATTCTTCAGTTGTAAGCACTAGTGCCAATTTGTCTTCTATTTCCCATTGCACAAAATTTGATGATACAAGTGAGTCCAAAATATCAATTTGAAAACAACCATTAGGATCCGTAGGATCTGAAGGTAATGAAAGAGAATTATAAAAAAAAAATTTCACAGTCTCAGCCAAAATAGTCATTTTTAACTTTTCATTCTACACATTAATGATTGTCCTAGCTATTGCCATGAATAGGCACCCCAAAAGAATGGGCACCTCTCTCTGGAGTCACTTACCTCTCCATGTCAAGCATAATAAAATCTGCAAGAATAATAAGTTTATTAATCTGCTCCAATATATCTTCTACAATGCCTCTTGGATATTTCACTGATCTATCTGCAAGTTGTAGAGACATTGCAGTAGGTTCCAAATCTCCCAAACCAAGCTGCAAGTAAACAGAATAAGGCATCAGATTTATACTTGCTCCTAAATCCAACATAGCATTTACCTTATTCGTTCCTCCAATAGTGATTGTGATATTAAAACTACCTAGATCCTTCAATTTTGGAGGAAGGTTTGTCTGCAAAACTGCACTTGCAACTTTAGAAACTATTACCTTTTCATGAGGCTCATACTTACGCCTCCTTGAGATTAATTCCTTCAAAAACTTAGCATAAGTAGGCATGTTCTTAATTATGTCAAGCAAAAGTAAGTTAAGATTAACTTTGGAGAGGATCTTATAAATATCAGAAAATGATTTGTCCAATTTGCTCTGCCTCAATCTTCCTAGAAAAGGTACTAGTGGATCATAAGGTGGTGTTGGTTTATAGTTGACTAGAGGGTCAACTATTGGAAATACAACCTTCCTTGAGGTTACCTCTTTTGCTTACTTTTCCTTCCTATTGTATGTTCCTTCAGAAGCATTAGATTCATTAGTTTCTTCACCAACATTATTGTTAATTACCTTTTCACTTCTCAATGTTATCACCACTTTTGTTTGCTCTAGCTGACTTAGCAACATTCCTGGTGTGTGACTTTGCACAGCTTCTGCAATCTGCCCCAATTGTGTTTCTATCTTCTTTATTGATGCCTCCACATTCTGAAATCTTGATTCATTATTTTGGAACTGAGTCCGAGTACTTGAATGAAACTCTGCATAGTTTCCTCAAGAGTAGGCTTTTTGGGTTGAAAAGAGGTTCCAGCTTGATTCTGATTATGGCTTTTGTTCCATGAAAAGTTTGAATGATTCCTCCAACCATGATTGTAAGTATTTGAATAAGGATCACTACGTGGCTGCTAGTTGTAGAAATTCATTGCATTTGCTTTCTCTGAAACTCCTGTAAAACTTTAATTGGAAAGATAAACATTCTGTGAGTGTCCTAGATTATCACAAATTGAACAAACCTCAGTATGGACAAGTTGCTTCAAGTTCACTATTATTGAGCACATCGCCTTCATTTGTTTTGCCATCTCTGACAGCTGCATCAAAAGATCAATGTTAAAGTTGATCTCATAAATTCCTCTAGACCTACCTCTTACAGTCTTCTATTGGGATTTTGCTCCAAGCATCTCATATAGATCATATGTCTCTTGCAAGGTCTTTTCTCCCATTACTCCACCTATAACATTATCAACCATGGCTTGGCATAGTTGTGTTAGTCCATTGTAAAAAAATTGATTAAGCAATTCAAGAGGATATCTATGGTGAGGATATTGAATCAGTAATGGCTTAATTCTCTCCCATGCTTCATGGAATGGTTCCCCATCCATTTGAGAAAAAGTAGCAATCTTACTTCACAATTATGTAGTTTTTGCATGAGAATAAAATTTACCAATGAATTTGTTATATACTCCATCCCATGTAGTCAGTGATCCAGGAGCCAATGTCATGAACCATGTTTTTGCTACATCCTTCAAGGTGTAAGGAAAACATCTCATGCGCAACTATTTTTCAATTAAACCTTGCAAAGGAAAAGTTTGAATAATTGCATAGAAATCATGCATGAATGTTAAAGGATCTTCTATAGCTACACCATGAAAAGAAGGAAGCATGTTAAAGTGTATATGCTCCAGATCATAATTCCTTGTGTTATCATCTAAAATAATGCATGAAGGTGAAATTCCAATTGTTGGGCATACAAATTCCTTAATCAGTTGTTGAGCTTGATGAACCACTCTATTTTCCACATTGTCAACCATCTGAACATCTTCTTCACTTATGCTTTCTGTCTCTATTTTCACTTTATGAATTTGATCATTCCAGGGCAATAGAACTGGATTCAATGATCATCTTCCTTGCATTCATAGTTCTGCAAATGAAAGAAAGAAAGAATGAAAAATCCTAAATAAAAAAACTACAACGACAAAAAAGAAAAATTATAACTAAATTAGCCAAATCAATTTGGAACCAGTTCCCCAGCAATGGCGCCAAAAACTTGATGGTCAAATTATAATTCCTTGCAAGTGCATGAGTGTATAACAGTACAGTGTGCTTAGCAAAGGTTGATCCCATAGAGAACTATCAAACTGATTCAATTATGTTTAGTTACTAATACTAAGTTATCCTAAATCTAAAAGATAATTTTGATACTAAGTAATTAAAAGTGTAATGTAAGATAAATAGAAAACAATGGCTTAAGGAATGTAAAATAGTATTCAGGTTGTAAGAGTTTAAGGATCTTACTTCACCACTCAACGATATTCATTGTTGTTGATATGTTGGTGTCAATTCAATATCTTGGGTTCATTCTATCCTTGTATGATTATTACTATTAGGCATCCAGGTTTAAATCAATTATTTTCTTCCATTCTAATTAGCTATGGCATGTAGTGTAATTGAGATTGAAAACTCATGAAAATCAGAAGAACTTTAATGACCCAAGTAGAATAGTTTAGCATATGGTGTCTACCTTAACCATCTACTCATTCATTCAAAAGAGCACAATACATGGTTTAGCATATGGTGTCTTCCTTAACCATGTGCTCAAAGATAATCAAGCTAATTCACATAATTGGTGATCAAACAATTAAATAAATCAAATGATTGCATATATAATGAATGAATCAAGATGATATATATAATGAATTGCAATGCCTCTATGCATAGAGACCTCTTCCAATAATAACTTAGTATTTCCCAATAAAAATATAGCTTCCTAAATATTGCAATGAATAAAAATGGAAGTTCTCAAAATAGCTGATTGCCACGTATCCTGGGTTCTCAAAATTTTAACACGATCTTGAGCCTAAAAATCAACTTCCAATAATACTTTATAATCTGCATGTCCATACTCTTAAATTTGCAACATCTAACACATGAAAAAATAACTAAATTTTTGCACTTCTAATTCCAAGCTTTGATTCCAAACATTGTTTCTTGTTAGGGTGCTGTGGATGCACTAAAGATCGAGCAGAAATTTAAATTCTTACTTCAGAGTCACTAAAGCTTGCTCTAAGTGAATAAATCTTGCTTTGGAGTCACTGAATATTAACTTCAGAGGCACCAAAGTGAACTTTGGAGTCACAAAAGTCAATTTTGAAAGCACAAGTCTGCTTCCGAGGCATGCAAGTGAACTTTGGAATCACAAAAATGAATTTTAGAGTTAAACAACATTGCTTCGGAGTCTCTAAAGTGAAATTCATATTTGCTAAAGTGAACCTCAGAGTTGCTAATTTTTCTTTGGAGTTTCTGAAGTGAACTTTGGAGTTGCTAATTTTGCTTCAGAGTTTTTGATGTTGCAGAGAAGTTTTAGTAGAATTATTATAACTCTCTCATATGAACTCAAACTTAAGTGATTTTTATTATCTTAAATATATATTTTGAAGATATACAACTTTTATGTTAATGACTTTTCCTGATTCTACTTGTATTTTGATTCATAAAAGCATAAAGTACCACCTTTTGTGTTGCCTCCGAAATTAATATTTTGGAGTTTTCTGGGGAGAGTACCACTATTTGATCATAACTTTCTCATATGAACTCAGAATTAATCTATTATTTTTTCATTAGATAGATAATTTTAGGAACTACAACTTTTATGTTGATCACTTTATCTGAGTCATCCATCTTCTATGAGTTGTGAGCCTTCAGAGTGACACCTTCTGTTAAATGAAGTAGCAAATGAATGTGAAGCTCTATAGATAATTGCACTATTTTAGCCATAAATTTCTCATATAAATTCAAAATTATGTAATTCTTCTTGCATTTAAAATCTAAAAACAAAGCCTAAAACCTTCATGTTGAACACATTTTCCAAATATGCTTCCATCAGTCTCATAAATTGCTTTAAAGTAATATCTTTTATAAACTTTAATTTCGTTTTACAGGTCAATAAAACAAACTCTATTAAGTAAAATATCCACTAAAAACATTAAAAGAAGATCTTAACATGTACATTTAGATATTAAAATATGATATATTATGAGCTTATCACTAGGTTATGTATATGAATGATAAAGATATGTTCAGAAATTTAAATAAGAATTCTTATGTTAGTTAGTATCTAGTTATATATTAAGGTAAAAAATTTATATATAATTCTTATTTGATGTTTTTTAGTGGTTTATTTATTTTGTTTTGTTATCATTTCCTAGTTCTAATAAAATTATGTACAGATTGCTTAATATTTTGATTTCCTTATTTTGGGTTATTTCTAGAATCTAGTTTGTGTTTTCTGAGTATGAATTATTCTTACTCTAAACCTAGGTTCCAAAAATATGAATGAAAGAATATGAACTCTAAATTTTATTAATAAATAAATGAATGAATAATATAATTATAAAATTGATTAAAAATTTATACAGAGATGAAAATGAAAGCAGTTAAAGAACTAAGCATGGATTCTGATTTCTTACTAACAAAAGAATAAATAATTAGATATAAGCAATTGAAGAACTAAATTTAAACAAAAGTAAATGAACAAATAAAATTCTACATATGTAAGAATAGAAGATGTAAATGAACTTTTAATTACAGATAAAATTCCAATGTAACTTCTAATGATATTCAACTGAATTATAAACTAATGTCTTTGACACTCTTCTAGATTCCAGCTTCAGGGGGCATAAACATAGTGCTCCCATCACTCTTTTGGTTTTCACAAGGTCACTAGGAAACTCATTGGTCTTGAAGATCACCAGCAAACTTGTTGGGTTTTAAGAGCTCACCAACAACTTTTTGGTTTTCAGATTAACTAGGAAACTATTACACTTTACAAAGTGTTACAATGAAGCACAAGGGAAGATGAAATCTTTTACAACTCTAGTAATATAAAAGGATCTTTCCAAAATGTAAAGATAATGGCTATAATGATCTGAAGGTTAAAGCTCATTAAAAATAACTGAAGGTTAAGCTTATGGCAATGGGTGTAAAGATTTGCATAAGGTTAAGCTCATTTAAAAAGTATTCCTTTACCCTTTGAATCATCTCATCTCTTCTCCTTAAATAGGTTCCTTGAAAACTTGACAGTTGGAGGAAGATGATTTTCATTAATTGTAGAAACGAAAGTTGATGAGCAGGAAATAAATGTAGAAGACTATTCTGATAATCTCCCATTTGAAAATGCCATCCTCTAATTAATTCCCATATGCTTAGAGTTGTTCTACAGTAATGAACTTGGAATAGAAGAAGGTGAATAGCTGGTTTAAGCAACCAATGAATAAGCAGATGTTGCAACTCTGACTTGTTTCATGATTTTGGAAAGAAGGCAGTAAATTCTGAAAGATTCAGCTGCTCCACTTTGACTGGTGCTTTATTGCATTTGTCTAAAGTATTAGACAAAGTCTCTTTCTAGTTGGACAGACTCTCTTCATCTCCTACTTTATCCATTATTGATTCCAAATGAAGTTTTGCTTCTTTATTTTTAGATAAATGTATTTTACTCTCTGAACTTCTTCTTCCATTCACTACTTTTCATTGTATCTTTGGATAGGATGAGCTTTCGAATAAAGTATTCAAATTTACATCTTTGAGCATATTTCAAAATCTCTGTAACTTAAACTTTCTGAAATGTGGCAAATGGTTAGAGCAAATATCTGCAGTCCTGCACTTGGAAATTTGAATGGGTTCTTGATATTTAATTCTTCTTTAGCACTTAGAACCTTTAAGCATTTCATTCTTCTTCAATGGATTGTCTATTTTGTGGACCGCTTGGAAGAATATCATTGCAAGATAACCTAGTGTAGAGTGTTGAATTTCTAATATTTTAAAATAATAAATTTTCTCTGTAGTAAGTTATTGTAGAATGGTAGTGTAGTGGCGTTACTGTAGCTGATCATTGTAGCACCACTTTGACTGAAGTAATTCACAGACAAATTAGCTAGTTTTCTTCGTCAATTACTAAAGCAAGGTTCCTGTAGCATCGTCACTATAGTGGAATTACTATAGAAGATCACTATAGCACCGCTCCACTTTGTCTGTTACTTCGCCTGCTGATGAAGCTTTGTCTATTGCACTATAGCAAAGTTGCTATAGCATTGTTAGTGTAGCAAATCACCTTAGCACTTTATCTGTTGATTGTCTGCTACTTCGTCTGCTGGTTACTATAGCAGGTTACTATAGTAAATTACTATAGCAATTAGACTGTTTCTTCATCTGCTGCTTCTACTTTGTCTAATGCTTCTGCTTTGTCTTCTTATTACTGTAGCAGTTTACTATAGTAATTTGTCAGTTATTTCATTTGCTAATTCAAGCTTCATTTTTCACTTTGTTTGTTACTTCAAACTTCGTCTTCCACTTCGTCTGCTACTGCGACTTAGACAAACTTTGTCTTTCACTTCATCTTCTACTTCATTTTAGACAAACTTTGTCTTCCACTTTGGCTTAGACAATCCACTTTTTCTGTCACTGTAGCAACACTGTAGCAACTTACTATAGCAAAACTACTGTAGCTTGATTAATATGCAGCAAATCGGCATTTGAAAATTTTTGCACTTTTTTCACATTGTTAACTTGATATTTTCATTATACATTTATCCACATATAATATATATAATTTGAGCATGGATAAATCAATTAAGCATAATTTCTTTTTCTTGTAAAGAATATATTCTATGAAGTACACCTATCAAAATATATTTATCCCAATATGTTTTTCACAAGTTGCAGAACATGAATAAATCATATATTGTATTTTTCATTGTAAATCATAATATAATTATCCATATGAAATTTGCATGAGTTGTAAACATGGATATGTACTTTAAATCATGATTTTGTATCTATAAGTTCATTTAAGCACTCATTCTTTTTCATTCAAAAAGACATCTCTTTAAGGCACTTTTAAAATATGATCCAAGGTATGACAAACAAGGTTGAAAACAATATGCATCAATATGATTTCCCTTCTAGACTTATATCAAGATGTGTATGCTTTTATAAATGATATTCCAACAAAGCATGCATATTTCAAGCATATCTTTCTACATTTCAAGCTTTCTATACTAGAAGCATCATTAGCATAAATGAAGTCTTAAGATAAGTTATGTTGTCATCAAAATCATACAATAATCCCAACATTCTCCCCTTTTTTATGATGAAAAAACTTGAAAAACTTGTGACATTTAAATGACATGCTAATGAGACAATAACAAACTCCCCCTATCTAATTGGAATGTGTAATCCTGTGAAGTTTGATAAAGACAGGTCATGATGTATGATGTTATTCTTCTCTTAGATGCGAGTCATGACAAACATCCTTCCTAATACCATCTCAATTTCTTAAACAAGTCTTTCTACATTTTTCTACCCCTTTTTGTTAGCATCAAAAAGGTGTATGAAATGAATGAGATATGTCCCCCCCCCCTTAATAGCTAGAAGATTGGATAGGTAAATGCAATCAAGAGCATGGTATAAGGTCAATACTTTCATCTAAAATGTTTTGCTATCCTTTGTTCTATCAAAGCATACAAAGTAGAAATGTATATATATAAGGAAATTATCTAGTGTAGCCACCTACATTGAAATATTCAGTGTAGCTGCCTATAGTGAAGGCGACCTTTTCATCATGCGATGCACCGGATATCATCCAGGCCGTTCGTGGCTGCTGCGAGTGAGGGAGCGAGCGAGAGTGCCTTCTTTGACTTCATCTCCCAGAAACACACAACTCGAAGTAAGGAGGGGGCACCATGTGACTGCTTCAATCTCCCATTATCAGAGATTTCAAAAATTCTAGCGTGGCAAAAAACCCAAACCCAAATGAAGTTACCGTCTTCTTGCCTCTTTAAAATTTTCACTAAAATTCCATAATTTTTATTGAACCCAAAACCCAAAACTGGACATGGAATTTTAATGAAGGTTCCATAATTTTTCGAGGAATAAAATAATTAAACATCAGTAAGCAAATTAATAAACTAAATATTAAATTTTTTAGTCTAAATTTCATAATTTATTTTTAGTGGAAATTTAACTAATGTCATTAAAAAAAATTTTACTGTATGCTTCATTATTTAAAACTTTATATTAATTTTTTTAGTGTAAATCTCATTAATTTCATTAAATTTGTTGTGTATATTTTATTAATTGAAAGTAGATCTAGATTAAAAATTTAAAATCCAGCATTGAAAAATATGATCGCTCATTGTTTTAATCCATGTCTCGAATTATGCTCCATATCTAAAAGCCAATATTTCATGTCCCAAGTCCATGTCCATGTTCGAAACTGGCTAAAACATTTCATAATCCATGTCCCAAATTATGCCCCATGTCCAAAAACCTAGATTCCATGTCCCACTATCGACTCTATGTCCCAAATGTAGCTAAACCCTAATGGGTAATCCATGTCCCAAACAAAGGCCTTCCATGTCTGAAACCTAGATTCCATGTCCCATTGTCAACTCTATGTCTGAAACGCAGTAAAAACCTAATATAAATAGGGAAATTGATGCCGATTTTTCATTTCAGACATAGCAACCTTGCCTCTCCTCCCAAGTCCCAAATCTTAGCAACGTTACCATCTTCATTGCAAACATAGCATCTTCCCACAATATTTAAACATTCCCTATTGCACCTCTATTCTTCTCTATTTTTCCTATTTGCGCCATATTTTTAGCCTGACGATTTCCTAAATCCGTCCCTCTTCATCCCAATCCAAAATCATGGCTGAAATGGTTGAATCATGCATGGTAGTAGCATCAATGTGTACAAAGTCTTCCAAAAGAAGAAGAGCAAGAGAGGAAGAAGAAGTGGAAGCATCTCTATCATAGTGGAGAAGGCTGGATGAGTACTCCCTCCTAGAGGTATTTTTCCTAAACAATCACGAATCATACAATAGATTTGTGAATGTCTATGAAAGAAAGAAAGTAGTGAAGGAAAGGTGTGTTGATTTTGACTGACTGGATGAAAATGACTTGGATTTGGACATTTGTAGATGGATTAAAATCCAAGGGTGGACTGAGTTTATGAGTTGCAGGGAGAAATTATACACATGGATGGTTAAGGTGTTATTTTGCAACTATGATTCAAAGACTTGAAAATCATGGATAGGAGATAAAGTAATAGACTTGTCTCCTAAGAACATAAGGATGTGTATGAATCTCCCTATGGTTGGAAGAAAGGAAAAGGATTGGCCTACCTTGAGGCAACCATTATCTTGAGAGGTGACTAGAACAAAGGTTGATGAAGAAGTAAAGATGCTGCATCCGAGCTATATGGACAAAAATATGCGAATGGCCCACATTTTGCTCATTAACAACATCTTTCCCAAAATAGGAGGTAGGGATAACATTTTTGAGAAAGATTGCAGAATGTTGTGGGCATTGAAGAATGGGAAGAGACTAGACCTGGCAAAGACAATCTTAGATCACTTGTTTCAGGTCAAAAGCAATAACAGATATCCTCTTCCTTATGGAATGATAATAGCAAAATTCCTAAGAAGAGTAGGAGTCAATTTGACATACAAAGTTGGAGAAGAATTTAGAAATAATAATTTAATGACTAAGGTGAATTTGAGGGAAATTGGTCCTAAAAGGACCAAGCCATTCAAGTGAACAAGATTCGAGGGTGGAACAACTGAAATAAGAGAAGCAGAATTTGCTGCTTCAGGTATGGAAATAAGGGAAGAAGATCTCAGTAATATAGTAGAGGAGGTGGTTGCTGAATTAAGGGAAGAAGATCCCACTGAAGTTGAGCAACAGCAACACATGCAGTAACTCCCACTGATAGATTAGAGGAGGTGATTGTGAAATAAGGGAAGAAGTTCGCACTGAAGTTGCAATAACAGCAACACATGTAGCAACTGTAGAAACAGCAACAGGAACAACAACACCAGCAGCTTCTCCACCCATAGAAGTAGCAGCACCTCCTCCAAGCAGGCCTTCATCCTCCACCGATGGCAGTGTTGAGAACAAGTTGAGAAAGCTTGAAGTTGATTTTGGTGCTTTGAACATCAAGATGGATTCAATGAAGGAGCAAATGGATTCAGTGTCTCAAAAGATGGATACTTTGACCTGTTTGGTTGAGTCCATCAAGTGGCAATCAAAGCCTATTCAATTCTCTTCTCCATCATCACCTTTCCATGATCTTAGACCTTCTTCACCCCTAAGATCCCCTTAGCCCCTTCATTCTGATCACTCTCATCAATCTCCATCTTATGGTGGTGATCAGTCTCATCATGCTCCATCTCACCATTCCTCTCTCACCATTCCTCACCCTCCTCTCTTATTCATGAGCATAGACCTACTTCACCCACCAGGTCTACTCATCTCACGAGTATTCCTTCCTTTCCAAGTGTTGAAATTCTTCCATCTCCATAGTCCTCTCCTCAAATCACACCCCACATTTCTCTACTTGCAACTTCTCCACTTGTTGCAGTTCTTCCATCTCCTTTTTGCCCTCCTCACCCTAGACTCACTCCATCTCCACATTCTAACTCAAAATACTCTCTCTAAGTCAACTATTCCACTTGCAAACATCTTAACATGTATGAAGGCAACTCTGAATAAATCTTATCTTTCCTCTCTACAGGAAACTGCCTCTCTGCCATCATAATCGCCCCCTACAACTACTCTATAGGAAACTGCCCCTTCTCAGTAGATAACACCTCCTCCCCTTCCACAAAAACCTCTAATGCCTCATGTGAGAAAACTTTTAAAAGTCTCACCAGTTCCTATAATGAAATAGAAGTCATACGGAGTCCCCACTGTAGTATCACCCAGGCCATTATATAAAATTTAGCATCCCAAACTTCCCAAGTTGACACGTTCAACCGGTGGGAATCAAGGGAAAAGAATAAAAATGACCTTGGGAGAAGTTGAACATAGGCAGTTGATAAATCAAATGGTTGCCCAACTTCATGAATCCCAAAATAGGACAGTTACTCTCCGTGATCTTCCTTTCCCAGATTTTAAAGATCAGGATTACCTCAATCGTATTATAGTAATGAAAGGTCCAACCAAGAACTTCAAGCCCAAGGCACTCCTAAATGGTGATGCAATCATAGATAAGATACTAAGTGATTACATCCTGCACACTTCATCCAATCCACTACCTTCACCCCCCGCCCCCAACAAAATCCTTCACTTCGAGTGCGTTAAAGATCATTGGATCATAGGGTGAGATTTCATGCTATAACTGACACATCTGATCCTAACTTCATTTATCTTCTAGAAGATGTGTATCTCATCCATAAGAGTAGGCACTTTGATTCATTTGGGGTTGGCCCATCTCCATTTCCAGAGTTTGGGTGTCCCCTATATAGAGCAAAACTTAGGATTATTATATCACCGGGGAAGGGAGAACCAAATTCTATTGGATCCACATTTCACTCCCAAATAGAGGTTGTTGCTGCCTCTATTTCCACCTCGCAGTTTCCCATATCCAAATCTTCGTCTCTCATAACCAAAGCTCCAAGTTGTAAGCAGCTTCTAACTCCTAAAAAGAAAAAGGCAGTTTTTAGACCTTCAACTACCAAACTCTCTTCTTCCACCCCTTAGCTTCCTCATCCATCCAAACCCTCTACTACCAAACTCCAACCATTACCTTTCCAAACCAGACCACCTTCATTCAAACCTTCTACTACCTAACCCAAACCATCACCTTTCCAAACCCGACCACCTTCATACAAACTACTTCCTCCTCCTCCCATCTATTTAGACCAAGAGGAGTATGCTCACAAACTTAGAGTAAATAACTTAGCTTTTCAAGTTGGGCATCTCCCCTCCTACCCTGAGATGCTCATCTTAGGGTAGTCCCTCCTCTCGTGCCCCCATCAGCAATACTAGTTGCATTCACACAAGCTTAAGAGATTTTTGCAACAATGGTCTCAGTAGAAACACGTCCTCAAGTATCTTTCGAAAGACCAAAGAAGTCTGGATCCAATAAACAGGAGCCCAAATCCAAGAAATAAATCTCTTTTTAATATGTACTCATGTTTTTTTATTATACTTACATTATAACTTTAATTTGTAATCATTTTTTCTTATACTTACACTATAAATTGGAGATTTGATAGGTGTTTATTGATATGTAATACTTATACTATAATCTGTAAACATGAAATGTTCTCATTTGTATGTAATACTTACACTATGTACAGAATGGTGTATTATCTTTTGGAAATCGGTTAGCAGCTTGTCTCATTTTATTTTTACAAGCTAACTAGTATAGAGGATGATCGTGGGATTGGTTTTGATTCTGCTGGATGTGGGTTACTCCATTTTATGCCAAATATACATTGGTGAAGTTACAGGATGAAGATTGCGAATTTTGTCAAATTTTAGTCGAGGGACATGGAACTTGGGTCCTGGGACATGGGACTTGGACTTGGGACATGGAATATGAATCCGAACATGGATGAACAGTTCCTGGAGATGGTGTATTTCAATGTGGTGCTTGGAACTGTTCATCCATGCACGACTTCATAATCCCGAACATGGAATATGAATCCAGACATGGATGATCGGTTCTCGAACATAGTGTTAGATCAAGTCATGGGATGAATGGTTCCAAGAGCCCAAGTCTAGCTGCCCATGTCCCCCTATCCATGTCCCATGTCCCACTATCCATGCTGATATCCCAAACTGCATGTCCCAAGTCTCATGCCCATGTCCCATGTCCTACAGTCCATGTCCCATGTTCCACAGTCAATGCCTATGTCCCAAACTCCATGTCCCAAGTCTATAACAAGCACTCTTATATTATAACAGCTGTGGGATGAATCTTCAAAGTCGATTCATATGTTCATGTCCCATCCAAGTGTTTTCATAGAGTCTTATAAACATACAAGTGTTTGTTGCATGCCTATTGCAGAAGTAAAAAATCAACAGATACACCAAAATAACTATGAAAACTACATGGTGTATTTTTACACACCCTTCACTAACTCAAAGGTGAGTTAGAGTCTTCATGGATGATCACAATACTTATAAGCTTGGAAAAGTCTACTAAAGGGTTTGTAACCTCCAGTCGCTGCAAAGTTCCACATAGTAGGTCGAGGTCGGGCCTGGGTCTAGGGCAGGTCCCAAGAAGGTCTCGATTCGAATATTGCCGCACTTTGAGTTCTCTTCCTAGCCAAACCTGGTCTTGGTTGAGTATAGCATAAGTTCATGCCAAACCTAACGTCGTCTCCTGCTACTGTTACTGCATCTCCATAAGTCACATTTTCAACTGGGACACCTCCCACTCTAGACCACCGATTTCTTATCTAGCTCGATCCTCTGGTGTTGTGAAAAAAGCATCACAAGATCTGTTATGTGGAGAGTTGGACATCTTGTCAGTAGATGGGTTTTCAGGTTTGAGGAAGATGAGGTCTGAGATGCTTCAAATATCGTTCGAACATTTATAGAAATCCTCTTATGGGATATTTGTCGATTCAAGTGAATGTAACCGAATAGTAATAAATATCTATACATTTCCCATGCACACAATTACGGTTGTGCATGCTTCTAGGCATTTATACTTAAATGGTTATGCATGGACATCACTAGAAAATTAAAGAAAAACAACAAATATATAGAATGCGCAAATATTCTAGCAAGATAAATTGTAATACATTTGTTTATTCAAGACATGTATTACATATCAAAATTAAAACCAAGTGCATAACAGAGAGAACTGCTATCTAACCATGGGTGCAGAGTGTTGAACCAAAAAACTAGGAGGGTGCAGAGTGTTGGTGTAGCACCCCGCCGGCCCACACCACCTCTGGCCGATGGTTGCTACATATTGATCCATAAATGTGCTGGCCGATGTACAATT
>JAYJMB010046544.1:0-76274 GCA_036873735.1 Pouteria campechiana
AACCCACCCCCCCCCCCCCCCCCCCCACACACACACACACACACACAAAAGACTCCTACAACTTCCCCCACAATGAGTATTTATCATGTACGAATGGGGATGGAAACTCCACATGCACAAAGTGGAGAAATGCCCAAGCCACGGACTAGAAATTGAAGTCACAACATCCAAAACTCTACCTACAATGCTCACTTGAACAGAGTTGGATGCTGCAGCTTGGAAATTAAAGTTCCGGCATACAATATGTTGTCCACTTGAAATATGCTAACTACTTTGACCATAACTTCCTTATATAATCTTAGAATCACATGATTATTGATAAATTAGAAATAAAACTTTGAAATCTACAACTTTTATTTTGAATATGTTTCCCAAATTATCCTAAAAATTTGCCAAAATTGGACCATAAGTGATGTTATTTTCTACACATCCAAAATTTCTATCTGCAGAATTGAAGTTTGAGATAGTTTAGTATTTTGGTCATAAATTTCATTTTTCAAATCTAAATCCTATTATTCTTAATTTTTTAGATAAATAAATTCAAGGGATAAAACTTATATGTTGAACACTTGAGCAAATTCATCTCAATTGGTACCAAAAATGGTGTCAAAGTGGTGCTTTTTCACATTCTGCTTCTTAAACATGTAATCTTAACTTTTCAATCACTTGTTCATTATCCAAATTTCATTGCTTTGATCCTTTCTCCACCTTGATGTCTTTCATATTTTCTTCCATTTCTTACACTTAATTATCTATAAATAGATATAATAAATTAATATAAAATTTACTTATCAAGTAATAGCCAAATTAAATGTAGATTTACTGGAATGGGCTTATAAACTTCTAAATTTATCCTCAAAAGAGGATCCAAAATATATGTAAATCTAGGTATTAAAACATGGTAAAATATGAGCTTATCACCGTACTTCTTTTCTTTATTAACTAATCTCAAGGCCTCATTAAATGCTTCACAAAGTCCTATTAATCCAAGCGAATAGAGTTGTTTACATTAGTGGAGAGGGATTATAAAAAATAAGCTTATGAGGTATTTTCTGAGGAACATTAGAATCACTGGTTTACACATTATTGATTGAAAAGCATGCATGTAACATGAAATTGACACTACATATATACACATTTTCACTTAATGAAAGGATTAATGAAGCATGAGTTATGTGAGATTACTTTGTGAGTGTCTTGAATGATTTCTGAGTTATGTGTACATGTGTAATTTGTCTGGCATATTCTTGATAATTTAAGAGACATTATCTTGACTATTTAATGAGTCTTGGTTGCTACTTTGCTCTAGAATGATCAAAAGCTAAGTTTGGAGGTATTCAATAAGCTCATAATTTATCATAATTTAATTTATAAATTTATATATTTTTTATCCTCAATTGACATTATTTCATTGATTTATATCTACATTAAATCAAATATTACACTCAATGGATTTAATTTGTGTTTCAGGAAAATTGGTAGAATTTAGGTCAATTTAGGCAAAAATATGCTATTTTTGGTAAAGCAATCTTCATGAGGACATGTACCATTATGGGAGCATCAATCCTAACCATTAATTAAGTATTCATCATGATGACAAAGTAGGATTATGTAGTTGATTATGAACTACACAACTAGTAAACAGATTGCTAGACGCATGGTTGAGATCAATTACTTAAAGATGAAGTCATTACTTCGATTGCAATTCAATCAAACCTTCCACACATTATTTTTAAAGTATTTTTGGAAGTTTTAATGTGAATTATATGAAAATAAGATGGTAGGATGTGTGTGCAGCAATTCAATTGAAGAAGGACTTCTATTTTTGGATGCTTCACGCACAAAAAAAATTATAATATTTCAACAGTAGTTCAAGTTAGATTTTCATATAAATATTCATTAATTTGTGTTAAACATAAAAGTTGTAGACCTAAATATTATCTGACCAAGAAATCAAGAATAATGTGATTTAGAGTTATTATGAGAAATTTATGGCAAAATACTACAACTATCTCCAAAGATTTTCTGAAAGCGATGTGAGTTAATAGGTATTAATTTAAGGCAGTGTTTGGCACATATGAAGGATGATTTAGAGAAAGTATTCAACATCAAAGATATATGTATTGAAATTATATTTCCAATGAACTGATAATCATGCGATTTGGATATCACATGAGAACGTTATGATAAAAATATTAAAATACCCCTGATGGACAGACTTTACATGCGAAAACATGATATTTTTAGCAATTACATATTTTATGAACAAACTAACTTGAGGAATTCATATGGAGGTGCAAGAGAACACTAAATTAGGTTATTTAAAGGGTTCTTAATAGAGAAATAAAGAGACTTTGGAGAGGAGAAAGTGACGACACACATCTTTGGAGAAGAATTCTGTAAGGGAGTAAGAGAGATATTTTAAGTTCTGCAACATGAGTATTTTGAATAGTATTTTTCTTATTTTTAACATGAACTAAATTTCTTTCTCTAATGAAATGATGCAGCCCTCCTTGATATTATTTTTTAAAAAGAGATTTTTGGTTGATTAATTATATTTTATCTTATTTCATTCATTATGATTATTGTAATCATATAATTATTTAATTGCTTGATTACCAATTCTATGAATTTGATTGATTATATAAGAAAATATGTCTAAGGTAGACTTGTTATGCTAAATCATGTTTTAGAAACTCTCTTGAATGAATGAATAGATGGTTAAGGTAGACATTATATGCTAAACTATACTACTTGGTTCATTAAGTTTCTCTAATCTTCATGAGTTTTCAACCTTAATTACACCATACGCTATAGGTAATTGGAATGGGAGAAAATAATTGATTTAAACCTGGATGTCCAATAGTAATAATCATAGATTAGATGGAATAAACCCAAGATAATGAATTGAATCCACCATTCCAATAACATAGGATATTGTTGAGTGGCGAAGTTGGATTCATAGACTCTTGCGTCTTATGAATCTCTTTTATATTACTCATTGCCATTGTTTGTTATGATTTCACTTTACAATTTGATTTATTTCAGTCTTTATTGCATCTTTAGATTTAGAATAGTTTAGTCCGTAACTATGTATAATTGAATCAATTTGAAAAGTTCTTGGTGGGATCTAGTGAAGCCCTGATGGCATGGTGGAGCTTGGCATGGTAGAGCACTGATGGTGTAATAGAGCCCCCTTGGTGGCATGGGGGGCCCTACTATTGTGGTTGAGCCTGGCATGGAAAAGCACTTCTTGTCATGGTAGAGCACTCTCTTGGCATGATAGAGCCTTGGCGACATAGTAGAGCACCTCTTAGCATGGTAGAGCCTTGGTGGCATGATAGAGAACCTCTTAGCATAGTGGAGCCTTTATGGCATGGTAGAGCACCTCTTCGCATGGTGGAGACTTAATGGCATGGTAGAGCACCTCTTAGCATAGTGGAGCCTTAGTGGCATGGTAGAGTACCTCTTGGCATGGTAGAGCATCTCTTGGTATGGTGGAGCCTAATTGGCATGGTAGAGTACCTCTTGGCATGGTGGAGCACCTCTTGGCATGGTAGAGCCTAGGTGGCATGGTAGAGCACCTCTTGGCATGGTGGAGCACCTCTTAGCATGGTAAAGCCTTGGTGGCGTGGCAAAGGACCTCTTGGCATGGTGGAGCCTTGGTGGTGTGGTAAGGACCTCTTGGCATGGTGGAGCCTTGGTGGCATGGTAAAGCACTTCTTGACATATTGGAGCCTTGGTGACATGGTAGAGCAACTCTTAGCATAGTGGAGCCTTTGTAACGTGGTAGAGCACTGCTAGACATGGTGGAGCTTTGTTGGCTTGGTAGAGTACCTCCATGGCAAAGCCTTGGTGGCTTAGTAGAGCACCTCTTGGCATGGTAGATCCTTTGTGGCTTAGTAGAGTACCTCTTGGCATGGTGGAGCCTTGGTGGCATGGTGGAGTACCTCTTGACATGGTGGAGTCTTAGTGGCATAGTAGAGCACCTATTGGCATGGTAGAGCCTTGTGGTGGTGGTGGAGTACCTCTTTGCATGGTGAAGCCTTGGTAGAATGGTGAGCACCTCTTGGCATGGTGGGAATTTGGTGGCATGTTAGAGTACCTCATGGCATGGTGGAGCCTTAATGGCTTAGTAGAGCAACTCTTGGCATGATGGGGCCTTGGTGGCATGTTAAAGTACCTCATGGCATGGTGGAGCCTTAGTAGCTTGGTAGAGCACCTCTTGGCAAGGTGGAACCTTTGTGGCTTGTTAGAGCACCTATTGGTATGGTAGAACCTTAGTGGCATGTTAGAGTACCTCTTGGCATGGCGGAACATTGTTAGTGTAGTGGAAGCCTAGTGGCATGGTGGAGCACTACTAGCATGGTGGAGCTCCCTTGGTGGCGTGTTGAAGCCTAGCATGGCAGAGCACTTCTTTGCATGATAGAGGGTAAGGTGGAGCCTTGGTGGCATAGTAGAATACCTCTTGGCATAGTGGAGCTTTTGTGGCATGGTAGAGAACCACTTGGCATGGTGGAGCCTTGGTGGCATGTTACAACAACTATTGGTATGGTGGAGCCTTATTGGTGTGATAGAGCACCTCTTGGCATGGTGTATCCTGAGTGGCATGGTAGAGTACCTTTTGGCATGGTTAAGCCTTGATAGCATGGTAGGGTATCTCCTGGCATGTTAGAGCCTTGGTGGTGTGGTGAAGCACCGCTTGGCAAAGTGCAACCTTATTGGCGTGACAGAGTATCTCTTGGCATGGTGGATCCATGGTGGCATGGTAGAGCACCTCTTGGCATGGTGGAGCCTTTGCGGCATGGTAGAGAACCACTTGGCATGATGGAGCCTTGGTGGCATGGTAAAGGGCCTCTTGGCATGGTGTATCATTTGTGGCATGGTAGAGTATCTCTTAGCTTAGTTGAGCCTTCGTGGCTTGGTAAAGCCTTGGTGGTGTAGTGGAGCACCACTTGGCATGGTGCAGCCTTAGTGGCGTGATAGAGTACCTCTTAACATGGTGGATCCTTGGTGTAGTACACCTCTTAGCATGTTGGAGCCTTAGTAGCGTAGTAGAGTATCTCTTGGCATTATAGAGCTTTTGTGGCATAGAAGAGTACCTATTGACATGGTGGAGCCTTGTTGGCATGGTAGAGCACCTTCTGGCATGGTGTTGCCTTGGTGGTATGGTAGAGCGCCTTTTGGTATAATAGTATTTTGGTGGCATGGTAGAGCCTTAGTTGTATGATAAAGGCTTGGTGGCATGGTGGAGCCTTGGTGTAGTGGTAGAGCACCTCTTGGCATAGTATAGCCTTAGTGGTGTGGTATAGCCTCTTGACATAATGGGGCCTTGGTAGCTTAGTAGAGTACCTCTTAGCATTATAGAGTCTTTGTGGCCCGATAGAGCACCTCTTGGCATGGTAGAGCCCTTGTGGCATGGTGGAGCCTTAGTGTAGTAGTAGAGTACCTCTAGGCATAGTGAAACCTTGGTAGTCTGGTAGAACACCTCTTGGCATGGTGGAGCCTTTGTGGCCTGGTAGAGAACCCTTGGCATGGTGGAGCCTTAGTAGAAGGTTAGAGCACCTCTTGGGATGGTGGAGCCTTAGTAATGTGGTAGAGTATCTCTTGGCATGGTGGAGCGTTGGTGTGGTTGTAGAAAACCTCTTCGCATGGTGGAGCCTTGGTGGCATGATAGAGCACCTCTTGGCGTAATGGTGGCATAATAGAGTACCTCTTGACATTGTGGAGCCTTTGTGGCATGGTAGAGTACCTCTTGGTATAGTGAAGCCTTATTGGCATGGTAGAGCACCTTTTAGCATAGTGGTGCCTTGGTAATATTGTAGAACACCTTTTGGCATGACGGTGCCTTGGTGGCGTGGTAGAGTACCTCTTGACTTGGTGGAGCCTTGGTGGTATAGTAGAGCACCTCTTGGCATTATAGAATCTTGGTAGAATGGTAGAGTACCTTTTGGCATAGTTGGGCTTTTGCTCCACTGAAATTTAATCTAGGTATTTTGGAAAAACTAATTGCATTTTTAATTTGAATGGTATAACCAAAATTGTTCAAATGGTCTATTAAAATACTAATTAAGTGTACCCTATTGGTAGTTAAACATCAGATTTTTTTGGTTAATTACTTATCTTGAACCACTTTTGGTGTGATAGGAATAACTCCTTATGATCTTGCATTCTGTCCCCATATAATCTTGGCCCTTGTTTTTCAAGATAATTTATTGCACATGTTTAAATATTTGGATTTACCCAAATAGGGTTGGATTTAAATTCCACAATTTTGGGTAGCACCTGCGTTTGTGATTGCATGGTGGGCCACCTTTTTTTTTTTTTTTTTTTTTTTAGGCCAGTGTGGTAGGGTAAGCTAACAACGCTTCTCATCATTGGCGTTGTGTAACCAGCATGACAATTCTTTTTATTCAAAGCTGCCCGAATCAGCTTTCTTTCTCACTGCAAGCAATAGCGTGTGGGAGCACTTGAAAGATATTGCTGTTGCTGGCATCATGGGACTCCTTTTAAAGTTGGTGCCGTGGGGTCCTTGTAGTTGGCACGTAATGAGACTCCTTCATACCAGCATAGTGCAGAATTTTCCCCAAAAACATTGTTGGTGGAGTTCATTTAAACCCAGCTTCGTAGGGCTTTAAACCACTTTTTCGCTTAGCATGGCGGGGACATCTGAAACCAACGTAGCGGGGCCTTGCAAGCTTTTTCATTGTTAACATTATGAAGCTTCTCGGCGTGCTAGAGCCACTGGAAAATATTTTTCTTTTCCACCCTCTGTTACCATCGCCTTTGATGGTTTCTACTGGTGTGAAAGAAATTCCACAATGCAGAGTTTATTTGGCTCCATCAATTGTGTCTGTGGGGCTCATTTTTTCTTGCCATCATCTTCCCATTAGGCTAAGATTTTTGCAACTATGAGTTATCATCCCCCTTTTGTCTCGAATAGGGACATGATTTCTTTGTATACACTATATCTGTGTGGAGTGTTAATGACTTTGGGAACTCAATAATGCTATTATAGTGAATAAGTTCTGCTTAACCATTAAAACTAGTTCAAGGAGATAACATGAGTTTAGATTCTTCAATTTCTTTTCTCCGTTAGAAAGTATCCAAGTAGTGTTGAACTCTCATGGATTATGAATCTCATCTTTCCCTTTTCAGGTTGGATGGTTCCAGTTTTTAAGGGAATACCAACAGAGTAGAGAACCCATTCACCATTTTTTTGTCATTCTCAGTGGTTGCTATGGGATGGGGAAGAAGAAGGCACGAGCCCCAAGGGCTGCACTATACACAGCGTAGTGGGGCTAACGTGTATTAATGCAACGCCAGCCTGCAGTGATAAAATGTCTCCTCCTATTTGAAAAAGAGTAGAATGACGTGTCTGTGTTACTTTACTCCCACTTGGCTCCAACTTTACTCCCACTTGGCTCCATTCCAATTTCCTGTATAATGCTGAGTTCGGCACCAACTTGAATACTCCACCACTCAATTTTTGCATCACATTGATTTTGCTAAAGAAATCAGTAGCACTTTGTATTTCTTTTTGGTAAATTTCTTTAACGATGGCGCAACCGAATATTCTTTTTGAGATTCATCGTAGCCTTTCTTTTTCTACGTCTTGATTCGCTTATCAATGAATAATGCTGCACAGGCCACCAATGGCTGCACAAAAATAGACCCCCGGACTACAAGAATTACAACCACTTTTTATGAAATTCGATGTGAGTTACGTTTCTGAATTTTGTCAATTTAAGGTTTCAGGAATTTCAATCCACATGGAGATGGGTTTCCTTCCAAACTCGCTATTGTAAGATTTTGAAATATCCCTAATCTTGGGACGTGCCCAACAAGCCGATTGAATGAAAGGTTGAGCTATTTTAGGCTGTTTAAAATATCCAAACGCATTTCATGTGGATCTCATGATGGATGTTACTGTTAAAATGGAGAAGAAAGAGGCTGCACTCCCTAGATGCTTTGGGCAGCGTGATTGGTAGGGAGAGGGAAAGACGTATATGCAGCAACATGCTGCCATTTTTCTTTCTTACTTCAATTGGCAATTAATAGTCAACGTGACTAGCATATGTCCTTTAGACCCAAGGACTTAGACTATAATCTTGACCTTGAATGGGTTGGAATTTACCTCCTTTTCATCTACTTTTCTTGGCTTGAAATTCCTCTACGTTGCAATTGAAGCTTGAAATTCCCGCATCCCTGCATGAACATCAATTAACTCTCATGCCAGGTACACGCCACTTGCAGCTTTATACTCTTGTGCTGCTTCTTTTGAACTTGATTTTGCTTGTCATCCAAGCAAACATTGCAACATTTAACTTATATTCAAATTTAATGGACTTCCACGAACTTGAAAAGTTTTCCAATCCTTTCAATTTGCTTTAGCTGGCTTGGACGTTGTAAAATACTGATAATGAACAACTTGTAAATTGCATTCTTGATAATTTTAAATATTTAGAATATTAATATTCTAATAGCTCATACTAGGCTCTTTTTATCGATTTTTGACTATGATATGATCTTTTGAGAATACAATAGGCCATATCATCATGTCACGATCTACTGGCAGCAGTGCTTGGACCCTGTTGCTTGGTGCGCGTTTCCTCTAGGACCCTCAACTGGGGTTGCCACGCTAGATCCTGGTATTTTTTTTTAATGTTGGGATCTTCTCTTGGATTCTGATTTCTGTTTCATCTTGATTCTTGAATCAAAATATATTATTTGCTATTTGTGCTTCTAGATGGGTTCCAATGAACATAGTATACCTGAGCAAGCATCACTGGAACAAGTAGATTTTGGGGATGCAATAATTTATTCAACAAACTTTGGTAAGATTCCTTCTCAAATTGCATCTCAAAGCTTTAAATTGAGTGACATATTCAATATTGCTAACATTTGATGAGTCAATTTCATGCACATATATTATACATGTTTAAGCTTATTTGTTTGCAAATCCTTGTATCTTTTAAATGAAGTTAATGGTTATTTGTTGGATTTTATCAGGTGCTTTGAAGATGAAAAAAATATTGAAAAAGAAGCAGTCACAAAGATGGAGCAGACAAAGCAAGACAAAGTGGGCAGCAGGCCAGTGCTGGCAGTGCCAAAACCATGCCACCATGCCAGGTAGCAGGTCGGTGCCTGAGGTTGACTAAGATTTGCAAACTTTTCCACAATTGCATATTTGTAGCCTTTTTAAACAAAAACTTAGGCTTTTTTAAGGGTTATTCTCACTTCCATTTCGGAGGCTTTTTTAAAACTATTTTTGGAGGAGATTCCTTACGGAGAAGAAGAAGAGAATGCAAGTAAGAAAAAAGAAAAAGAGAAGATGTTCTTCATTATTATCATCCTATCTCAGGGAGTTGTTTTATTTTCTCTTATGAACTAAATCTCTTTTTCTATGGTGAAGATGTAGCCCTTTTTGATACTCTTTGTTATGGATTATTGGATATTATTAATGCTAGATGATCTTATTTCATTCATGATATTATTTAGAATAATTTAATTTAATTTATTACTTGATCACTAATATTATGAGTTAGATTATTTATGAAAGCATGGTTAAGGTACACACCATATGCTAAACCATGAGCTCACTTGAATGAGAAGGATAGATTGTTAAGGTACATATCATATGCTAAACCATTCTATTTTGGTTCTTCTATTCTTGAACTTAATTGGATTGAGTAAAAGCACTAAATTTTAACCTGCACACCTAATGGTATTGATCTTACTTTTGGAAGAACAAACCCAAGTGAGGCATTAAATCCAACATTCCATTAGCAAAGATTTATCATCTTGTGATGAAATCAGAACCCTAGACTTCTTCATTTTATTAATCTTTCTGCACTATTCTTAGTTATTTATTTATTTTTATTCTATTAAATATCATATCTTATTCTAAGTTTGTTTAGTTTTATACTTAGTAACTAAGATTAATTAAGTTGGTTTGCTATTCTCTTTGGGGTTGAGCCTTACATTGTGCACTATAATGTTATACGTCTATACACTTGTGAGGTATAATTTGAACCATCAACATTTAAGAGGGTTGTGAAGCAACAAGCATTGTCTGTCAAATGGCTTCTCAGGATGCTAATATAGGTTCAGTGGTAGAGCACTTTATCAAAATTGAAGTCATCCTTAGTTATAAGTTTAGAAGCTGCTCAAGTAATCAAGGTAGTAAAAGAGTAATTTGACTATTTGAAGGAGTCAATTTTGACAACTTTGACTCATTTTTAAACCTCTTCTATGTATGAAAATTGCACATTTTAATGAATATGTTGTTTAGGTATCTTTCTTCTGATGCTTGGCCTCTTTGCATATTTATTTTCACACATTTCATGCATAGTATTGATTTAATCTTTGCATGTAGGTCGGGTCCTTTGAGAAACATTTATAAAAGTCAAGGAAGGGGAGTAAATGCCCCCAGAGATTGCTCTCTTTTGGCTCATGCAAAGTAACACTTTAGAAAATGTCCACTAATGGGTGATTCTCCTATATAATTACTATTTATAATTCGATATGAGCCATTAGCATTATCCTCTTGGATAACATAAGGGCCTTCCTACTTGGGCTCAAATTTGCCAATTAATTTGCCATCCACTATTAGTTCAATTCTTAGCTTGAGAACTTAATTGCCTAGGCGAAAAGCTTGATGCTAAGTAACTGATTATATGCCTCTGCCATGCAGGCTTGGTATAACTTGATCCTTTGCTTGGTTTATACTCGTTTTTCATCCAAAGCATCCAATTCTTCAAACCGCAACTTAGCTTATTGGTTTGTTGACAACCCTAAGTGCATTGTAACTTTTAGTGATGATAATTACACTTCCAAGGGTAAGATTACCTCTGCCCCAAATATCAGAGAATTGGGAGTTGTATTAGTTATTATGCGTTGAGTAGTGTGATAAGCCCAAAGTGTCTCTAGCAATTTGAGATGTGTTCATATCTGTTATTCTTCTAATGATCTTTAGGATCGCCTTATTGAATGCTTCTACTTGGTCATTTTCTTGTGGATGATATGGTAGAGAACACATGTTTGATGCCTTACTTTCGACAAAACTTCTCCATTTCTTCATTCTTGAATGGAGTGCCATTATCCAATATAATCTAGTATGGATTACCATATCAATATGTGATCTTGAATTTGATAGATTCAATTACTTCTTTAGCCTCGAATCTTTTATATGAGTCAACTTTCGCCCATTTGGAGAAGTAGATTGCCACTTAAAAATAATGGATAATTATACTCTATACTTCTAAGCAATAAGTCATCATATGTAAAGGTGATCATTTGGTTACATTTAATTATAGTGGTAACTTCTACTAGGAATAAGACCTTCATATATTCATCCACCAATACACTGATTAGCGCTTGCTGAGACTCCTTAGAAAGCTGCAGTGCATCATATATACTTAGCCTTACTGGGATTCTATGCAAGTGAGTAACGATGTTGTATTTTAGCTTATTTGTGAGCTCAAGAGCTTCCCTTTCTTCAATAGGGGGACAAGGAACTCTAGGCACCAACTTTTTTTGTATTGATGCCTTCTTTTTGTCCTGGGCTATATTCTTCCTAGATCATAACATGACCATTATTTTTGGTGATTCAGATACTTCTTGTGGAGTATGCTCTTCATCCGGCATAACACTGGTTATATTGCAAGATTCCTTCGTAGGTTCTGATCATTGTTGGTTCAGCAGCTTAAGCAATTAGGGAAATGTTGTGGGGACTTCTTTTGGTACTGCAAAAGCCTTTCCTAATGCTATAATGCATTCTCAAATTATTCCCCCTCTTCTCACAACATAGGGCAATAAAGGCAGCATTGAACCATCTTAAAGTAAAATCATAAAGATGTTTCCTTTCAAAAGTGTGAATCCCTTGTGGTTGTCCCTTAGGAAGTATATTGGTAGAATCTGTGCATGGATACTTCGGCTAACACCTCCCATGATTTGAATGATTCAACTGGCAATGTTACAACCCACTTGAAGGCATGACTATTACTAACTAGAGAAAATGAAAAACTCTTGGTTGTTTACACCTCATGTTAGGTGATATGCATGACTTTGATGACAACAAAACTTGTTTCTAGACTTGATATATGCTAATGATGTTGTTAGATTAAGCAGCTTGAAATGTAGTCAAATATGCTTGGAGAAGTATGTATTTTATTGAGAAATCATTCATGCAACCATATTTGCAAATCATCAAAACATAAAGAAAATCACTATGATCCACATTATAATTAACTTGGCTTATTATATTATGTTGTGTTAGATCATATTCATAACTGATGTGTTTATAAGAGTGATAATTTCATATGCAAGAAGAAATGTGTTTAAATGAAGTTTATCTTTTCTAAAACAAGATTAGAATTGATTTACAATAAAAAATATTACAACGTAGCAAAGTACAAAATGTCAAGTGAAGGATCATAGTTGCATGGCATAGACGCCTGAGCATATCACCTAACCCGCAGCCACATGCTAGAGGCACAATGGAGAACCGCCCACCATACACTTTAACCAAAGAATGTACCACCTGCCACGTCCCAGCCACCTACCCACATCACCTGGTGCATAGCCTCATACTGTAGGCGCCTACTTATTACCTGCGAGTGGATAACAGAAACATGTTTGGGAGATTTTTTAGAAAATTGACCATAAGCACTTAGCCTAGCCACCTGCCATATCGCCTAGGTCTAGGCACTTGGCAACCACCAATGGTCAGAAATTTGAATCTTGTCAAGCCACGATGTCACACCAAATCAACTCCAATGGCTATAATTTTGAAAGATCTATTTAAGGAGAAGTAGAGGGAAGTCTCTACAAGCTGGTTGCACCATTATTGAAGATCATTTTAAGCTTTAACATTCCAAATCTCAAGCACCCAAAGACCAAGGGCTTATAGCTTCTTCATATTCATTCAATAGCTTCCATCTTTGTAATCATTATTCAAGGCCTTCTTCTACAACATAAAGGGAAAATCCACTATACTAAAAAGAGCTAGTCAAATCACTTCTTCCCTGACACTCACCAAGAAGCATGATTTAAAGTATAATCTTTTCTTTCTTTCTTTTTATGTATTCCTTGAGTTGATAGAGACCAATCTCAAGAAGAGCAAGTTAATTGTTTAAAAGATTGTTCTCATAATCAATTTATAAGTTTATGCCCCTTGAGCTGGAATCAAGAAGAGTGCGAGGAGCACTTGTGTAATTCATTATAGAGAGATAGTGGAACCCAAGGCATGAAGAGAAGTGTTCTTGGAAGAGTGGAGTAGGGGAGGTTACCCAAACTACTATAAAAAATGTTATGTGAGTTGTTTGTGTGTGATTGCATTACTTCCTTGTACTTAATTGCTTTATTGTATATTTCATTAAAACTTACACGCTAGCTAAAAAAATTTATAAACCCAATTCATGCCTCCCCTCTTGGGTTAAGCCAAGCTTACGGGACCTAACACCTCATTCTAGGACATAATTTGTACCAGAGCTTGATACTAGAACAAGTGTCCAATTGTGGCTTTGTAACCTTCTTTGAACAATTTCATCATGGGCCAACCTAAGTAATGAACTTGCTTGATTTTCAAGACTGCCGTTAGAATAGGGACCTTCATATGATGTAAGCATTCAAGGATTTTTGCAATGTGTAACTCTATGAACACCTGCTCCTTCTAAAGGTCATCCATCACCTTCCTTTTTTTCTTTTTAGCCTAATCAAATGCCTCTATTAAACTAGATGACATTTAATTATGAAAATAGGCTTTCCTTGCTAGGCAAAGATGTACTTCTTCTAGCTTTGGGAAATCAAGTGATTGTAGATCACTCCAAGCTGCATCCCTCCATTTATGGATATAATTGATTTTCATCTTATGAAAATGTTGGTCCCTGTTAATAAGAGACTTCTTGATTCCTTCTTTTCTCTTAGAAAGGAAGTGTAGTAGGAACATATCTTGTAAATCTTGTAAGAGGACCTACTCTTTGGTCCTTAAACTATTAGAATCTAAAACCAATTCTTCTTCACTTCTAGGAAAAGTGAATTCTAGTAATTCTGGTACATTTTTCCAAAGTTTGGATGTTCCCCATGGCATTCATCGGTATAGCAGACAAGGTGCATCACCAGCGAATCACCAAAATTGAATTAAGCAAACCCTTAGAACCAATGTTCCCTCTAGCGATCACACCTCCTATGGGAGAGTTCCCATTTCTTGTTTGGCTAACTTGGGCAGGCTTTGCCTTCACTAATGTGGTAATAGGAAGCCATAATTGGGTATTCTAATGGATCATCTTCATCAGGTCTTAGGTCACTCCTAGCTCCCAGGTCTAGTAAGTTATCCTAGATTGTGACCTATACTTTGTCTATAGTTGATGAAGGTAATGGTGATGGCCCCCGAGCATAAAGCTCTGGGCATCCTTGGTTAAGGTGAGTTTTTCTCTTCCTTTTCCCCACCATTTTCTTGTAGAAGGATTTAAGCCTCTAAGGTTAGAGGTAATCCTCAATGATATAGGGTTGGAACCATAATGGCAAACAATATATCCTTTCGGGATATGGGAATAAATCTTTCAAAGACTCCTCCCTTGCCCTTTGCTTTGTATGTTTTATCTAGTAGTGCCATGCCTTGCATCTCATCAATGAAACTTCTGGGATGCCTTTTGGATAGATAAGATCCTAACTTTTATCATCAACCATGAGTTCCTTTTGCACCTCTTAGCCGGAGGTTTTAGAGAACTTGCAACTGCATTCTTACTCTAACATTGCCAGATCAGGAATTTCTTTCAATGATATGCTATTTGATGTTACCTGTGCATCCTTTTTTGGTGTTATGATTCCATTCTTCACACAATGATTTATAATTCTTCACATTGTCTTGCACTTGACCGTTGGGTGATTAACACCCTGATGGTAGTGACAATATAAGGGATGGTTCACCTTATTTATTTCAGCCAGGAATAATGGGTCGAAGAGATTTATATTGCCTGATTGAATGAGCCCTAATAGAATTGATACCATCTCCTCATCAGAGTATTAGTATTTTGGCTCCAAGATTTTTCTTTTCTTTAGTTGTTTGTCATTACCACCAGTCTTGGTTTCAGTGGTGTTAATAGAAATGCTTGATTCTTTAGTCTGATGGAGTTCTCTTTTTGCTTGTCATCCTGGACTTTACTCTTTTCAAAGAGGGAGAGGAGGGCATTCCTTTCGACTTGCCTCATTAGCTAGTGCTCAAAAGGTAGTTATCTGTTGATTCACTAGTCTAGCAAGGTCAACTTTGATACCATTACGGCATAAGTAAAGTCTTTGTTCTTTAGTTAAGGTTACCTCAAACTTACTAGCTTCTCTCTACTAGCGGGAGATGAATTCATCTATTAGTTTGTTATTCCTTTACTTCATGAGGGAGAGATCTGCCAATATGACATTCTTTTTAGTCACAAAGAACCTGGCCAAGAATAGGTTGTGCATGTCATTCAAAGTTTTGACTGACCCCGTGGGTAACATCAAGTACCATTGGAATGCGAGTCCTTTGAGGAAGGAGCCAAACAGAGATTGTTCTAGATGGCATAGTTTCTCATCTCAAGATTGAAGTGGGTAAGATGGCTTATTCTCAATCTCCAGAGGATAAGGCCAATGATCTATATTAGGCACTTGAGAAGGTAAGTTTATCTACTTTTGAGCCATCCGATTGTTCATTAATTCATTGAATTAAGCCATTAGATCCACATTCATCTGATATGGTGGTGCTTGCACATTTGCATCAAACTATTGTTGGTGAACATTCGCATCAAATGGCTATGCACAGACATTGATATTAGGTGATTCTGGAGGCGAGGTAACTGAGGAAGTGAGGGGTGAGCCTTCCGCACCTAGATGATCCCCTCTTGGAAAATTGAAGACAAACAGTTACACTGGCATGGCCTTCCTCTAGATTGAGCATTGAGAGGTGCACAATATTGGAAGGCTGACCAAGATTGGAAGTCTGACCGACATTATGTTGCACGCATAACTCTAGCAAACACTGGTTTTCAGTTTCTAGTTACTCCAATCGCCTCATTATCTCTTCTATAGACAAAGTGATTGCATTTCCCTTAACCATATATGATGTGACTATAGGAAAGGTTTGATGGCTGTGCATCAATTTACGAAGAGACGTAGACATACAATCCTCTCTCATGACATTCTATAGCAAAGAATGGAACATTAGGGGAGGCACCGTAAGTCTAGCCATTGATGTCATAACCATCATCAACCGAGGCAGGCTTAGCGGTGTTGGTGACAGGTCCCTACCAGCTGAAGTGGTGTAAACACTAATAGGTTACACCTTTCTCCTTTTCTAGTTTTTCTTCTTAGGGTTGCCAAAATTAGCCCTTTTTTCTCTTTTTTCTATCCTCGATACCTTTCTTGGCATATGAAGGTTGCCAATCCTATGAATTTATCTCCTTTAAGAATAATAGAGATTTGCTAGGATAGCAAACATATTGTCACCTAAATAGTCATTTTGGGAGGGAGACAATCTCCTTCCTGCTGCAACATGCCTTCTGGATGGTAACTTCCACCCTTGTTTCTTCTCTTAAATGGTCAACTAGCAAGTCGACCTCCATGACCTTCTTTCTTCTAATAGGCTTTTAATTAAAGGGAGCTTATGTATGCTTCCCCTTTATGGCTTTGGGGAGGTCGAAAGCTACAATGTTTTTCTACTTTATGAGAGTAGAAACCCGAGTACTCCCATTCTCAAAAGAATTTGGAGCAATGTTGAAGACAGGTTCATCTCCAATAATTTGAGCAGCGTGAGGAAAAATAATCTTTCTCCTTTGCCTCCTATTCTTCTTTTGCTTCTTCTTAAACTCATTATTGCTGGTGGTTGAGCCAACATAAGCAGCCTTGAGAGCTATTATTGCAGCCTTAGGTGCTATTGGGGTGGCCTTGGATGAGGGAGGCATCAGAACCACTGAGTCCCTCTTGTGAATCATTAATGTCGGGCTAATTGGCAACATGATAAAGGAGTGAGGCATACTCTTATCGAAGTTGTAGAGAGAGTTGACGGTGAAGCAGCCACCAGGCAGGAATCCAAACACCAAAGAAGTTACCATTGGATTTAAACTTTAAGAGATAGATAGAGTGAAAGTGGAAATGACTGAGGATCTGCAAAAAACAAAAGAAGAGCTTAGTTAGTTTCATAAAAAATAAAGTATCTAAGATGCATTAGTATTACTTTTTCTTAAAGATGTAGGGTGGGATGTTTCACATAAGGTTCACCATTTTTGTAACAAGTATAAAAAAGAGGAACAAAATAAAACATAGGAGATTTGTCATTTGGAATGAATCAAATAATTTTTATTTTTATTTGATGCTCTTAATTAATTACACTTACTATTTATATCAAAAAATTACATATTCACATCCCAAATCACATATGGTCCTAATTACATCTTCATAATGGAAGAAAAATCTTGATTAAAATGAAAAGTAAAAGCATTTAGAGACCCAAAAATAAAACACACTTGCTCTCAAATAAATGTGTGTTATCTTTAGGGTCGCTAAGCACATTGCAATGGTTTGAAATTTAGTGGATTGCCTCAAACCAATGGGTAGAGAGGATGACATAGTTCTAGATTTGATTACTAGACTCTAGGTCAACTTAAAGAATGAGTGTTTTAATCCAATTGGTTTATCCCAAAAGGAATCTAGACCAGGTGATTTTTGTTATTTAAACTATAAGAAATACTAGAAACATTAGGTGGTTTCTGACCCTATTGGTATATCCTAGAAGGACTCAAGACTGGGTGATCTCTTTTGTACTTAGACATGAAAGAGACCAAGAAGAAAACTAAAAGTTTGTTACCCAATTTGCATATCCCAAAAGGACTCAGAACTAGGTGATCTCTTTTGTTTTAAGACATGAAAAAAATCAAGAAGAAAATAGAAAGTTTGTGACCCAATCTGCATATCCCCAAAGGACTCAGAATTGAGTAATCTCTTTTGTGTTTAAACATGAAAGAGATTAAGAAGAAAATAGGTAACCAAGGTTTAGCTTAGCTCTCTCACATTGCCCATGAGAAGCTTAGGAAGATTGGACAAGTTAAATTAGGTTTTGCTTGGCTCTCTCAATTACCTATGAGAAGCTTATGAAGAGTGGGATGCTCAGCTCTCTCAATTGCCTATTGGAAGCTTAAGAAGAGTGGATTAGGATGATTGAGTTTAGCTGATTTGAAGTGATTTTGCTAAGGTTTGACTCAATGATCCATGACTTAGTTACTCGATCCTAGACTTAGGCTATCGAGTGATTGGATGAGTGGTATTTGCTGAGGTTTGACTTAGTGAGTTGAGACTCAGTGACTCAGTCCTAAACTTAGGCTATTAAGTAATTGATAGGTAGTGTTTTCCAAAATCCTATGGAAAGTGGATAGTCTCTACTATTAAACCTGTGAGAAATCGTAGATCCAGGTTACAAGTGATGGATTTGTATGTGTTAGTATAAATGCGTAGTTTTAATAATAAACAAAACTTGATGTACTAATGGTTATTGTCAAGCATTTAGTATGAATAATCATGTTGTAAGCTTTACAGATAAAAGAATATAGAGAAGAATCATAATATATTCAAGGCATCAATCTGTTTGTCCAAGTAGATAGGTGCTTTGAATAAATGTAGCGCTAGAGATGAAATGCTGCTCTGGACAAAGCTCAAGATGAAAAGGAATCAATAGAGTCACTATTCATCTATCAAAGTGAATTTTATCTTAAATGAATGCAAAGCAACGAGCATATAATAGAGTTCATCTATCATAATTAAGCTACAGACAAATAGCTTACCAAGCCAATGATCGTCCATTAACTCAAACAAATGAAGAACAACATGATTCATCTGATCTAAGTAAGCCACAAATGAATAGCTTACTTTGTCTGGGTATATGAGAAGCCATCTTCATCTATGCCTCTAGAATTCATTTGTTACTTGTCATGGATAAAGTAAAAGATGAATCGCTAAAAAGATGATTCATTCATGCTAACTAGATTCATTTGTCACTTGCCATGGACAAAGTAAAAGACAAACTACTGAAAGATGATTCATTCGCACTAACTAGATTTGTCTACTACTTGCCAGGGAAAAAGTAAAAGATGAACTACTAAAAAAATGATTCGTCTATGCTAACTGCATTCATCTATTACTTGCCACGGATAAACAAAATTGTTGGACTTTGTACAGCATTAATGAGGGTCTCACTAAATTGATGAAAGTAGCAGTCATTACAGCATCTCTTCAACCAATAATTATTAAGAATCAGGAAATCATCTTCTCTAAGGTCAACAATACAAGCATTTCAACAAACGATAATTAATTAGAAGATAGAGGATTCAAATTTGCTAATTAGAATGGTCTTCTATCATTAATGGAGTTCACCTACCACCAATGGCTAGAATTCAAGGCAACTATGCAGCATCGATGGATCAAGGAGAGTGAAGAATAATCAGTCAATCCCTTCTTGAGAGCAATGAATGAGCTAAACAAAAAACCTTCTACATCTTTCAAGAAGTTGTGAGCCCTGTAGTCAAATCTTCCTTAACTTTCTTTGCAGGCTCCCAACCACCTTACAGGAAGATTATTTATTTCTATATTTAATCTTCAAAATTCTTTCCTTGTGCTTGCTATAAAGTATTTGTATAAGTGCCTTAACTTTCAATATTAATTCATTATAATATTCCTTGAGCTAATAGTTGAGGCTAGACTCAAGAAGAGTTGTGATTGTCTAGCTATAGACAAGAGCTATTTATTTATGCCTCTTAGAGTTGGAATTTAGAAGAGTGCTGGAAGCATTATGTTTATGTCCCCTGGAGCTAGAATCTAGAAGAGTTTGGTAGAATTATAGTCATGCCTCCTAAAGCTAAAATCCAAAAGAGTGTTGGGAGCACTATACTCTTACCCCCTGGAGCTAGAATCTAGAAGAATGTAGGGAGCATTACAGTCACACCCCCTAGAGGTGAAATCTAGAAGAGTACAGGGTGCACGGATTGTATTTTAGCTATTGAAGATAGTAGAACCAAAGACAATAAGAGGAGAGTGTTCATGAAAGAGTGGAGAGGAGTGTTAAGTTGAATCACTATAAAAATTCCTGTGTCTTATTTACTTGTGCATTCATTGAGTGAATTGATTGGGTGCTAGAGGGACATTTAATCCTAAAGGAGTTTAGCAAAATTTTATTTACCCAATTCACCACTCCCCTCTTAGGTATTTACCTAAGCTTCGAGACTAACAAGTTGTATCAGAGCAGACTATAAAAACACTTGTAGTGATTCAATAGAAAACCCATCATACTCTTCTCAGATATTCTCTAAGGGAAAATCATCTACTTGGCCACCTCTATTTGCTGGAACCAACTTTGCTTAATGGAAGTTGAGCACGAAGCAATTCATTATAGCCAATGATAGGGAATCTTGGGCAACCATTGAAATAGGAGTCCCCCTTCCCGCTAGCGGAATAGGTGGATGGACTAAAGAGAAGGTCACCTTAGTTCAAAATAATGCAAAGGCTATGAACTTTTTATTCTGTGGACTATCTTCAACTGAGTTTGATATAGTATCCTCTTGTATTACTTTGAAAAGTATTTGGGATAAATTAGTATCTATTTATAAAGGATTCTCACAGGTCAAAAGAACCAGGAGGAATATGTTGATAGGAGAATTAGAAAATTTTAGGATGAAAGAAGGGGAGAGCATATCAAAAATATATGCTCATGTTTCAAAAATCACTAATGCTCTAAAAGGTTTGGAAAAAGAAGTCACAAACTCTTAATAAGTAATGAAGATACTGATGGCTCTACAAGAATCCTAGAACCAGAAGATCACAACAATAGAAGAAGCAAAGGCTCTGAACATGCTTCTAGTGGATGATCATGTCATACGAGCAAATCAAAAGTAAGAGAGATGAAGCAGCAAAGCAAAAGAAAAGTATTACTTTCAAAGTGACCAAGGAGAGCAGTAGTGAAGTTGCATCATAATCTGAAGATGATATGGCCATGTTAATCAAAAACTTCAGAAGATTTGTAAGAAGCAATAGAGGCAACACCTCAAGGAGACAACCTAGACAACAAAAGAAAATGGATGAAAGAAAGAAAGATATTCACACATGCTATAGATGTGGAGGGATCAGACACATGTCTCCTAAGTATCCTAATGAAGAAAAAGTGAGCATGAAGAGAAAGATGAAAGAAGAGAAAAGAAACATTTTAAGAAGTCATCAAGAAATCAAGCCAGAGGAATGTACGTGAATGATGAAGACTCTTCAGACACAAGTTTAAGTGAGAAATGTGACAAAGAAGTTGGAGACTTCACAAAAATATGCTACATGGCCCACATGGAAAATAAATCAGCAGACCATATTACCATCAAGGAGCAATGCACAACAAAGCTGGAGGTAGAGGTAAAATCTTATTACTCTTATAGTTTTGATTCTTAAAGCTTGAATAGTACTTATAGAAAATGCAAAAAGTTTGATGAATTACAATAATCATACAACTCTCTCTTTAGTGAGTTCAAATCACTTGACTAGAAATTTACTCAAAAGAAAAGACACTTTGTTGCAACTATCAAAGTGAATCCTATTCTGGCAGAAAGAAATCTATTTGTACAAAAAGAGGTTGCAAATCTTAAGAAGGAGATAGAGATATTAAATAATATATTAACTAAATTCTCCAATCTAGGAGAATCTGTCCACAAGGTTCATGAGAATGATTGGTCAAACTAGTAAAAAGGGACTTTGTTGTGAACATTCAGATTATAAAAATTCATAGAAATTTATTGAATGGTCCAAGGCTATGAACCTCATGTAAGAAAGAGAAAATTTTCCAAACATTAGAAGGTTCATAGGATATCCTTGGGTAGAGAAACCAACGGAATATAATCCACCAAGAAGAATTTCAAACACTTGCCATTTTTGCAATAAAATTGGACACAAAGTGTATGATTGCTATGCTAAAAATGTAAGAATAAAGTGCAAAAATGAGATTAAAATCTAAGGATTATGCATAATCTTCTAGCACACACAATTCCATTAACACTATTGGACCCAATACTTGGGTGCCAAAGAGGTAAGAAGAATATTTGCTTTGAATGCAAGTAAGTTTCAAAGCAACGTTAAGCAATTCTTGGTTCATGGACAGCGGCTGCTCAAGACATATAACTGAAAATAAAAAGCTGTTCAAAGAATTGAAGCTAATAAATGGAGGAACAGTTGCATTCGACAACAATGACAAAGGTCTCATCAAAGGAATAAGTAAAACTTATGGTTTATTCAATGCATGCATAGAGGATGTATTATATGCAGAAGGACTCAAGCACAATTTGCTAAGTATTAGTCAATTATGTGACAAGGGTCACAAAGTTGTGTTTGAACCATCTACATATAATGTATTCAATATAGATAACAAGCTATTATTTAGCAAAAAACGGTATGGAAATATTTATCTAGTATAGCTAGATGATATCATTGGAAAATATCTAATTATAATGAAAAATGACCCATGGTTATGGCATAAAATGATGGGATACATCAACATATCAAATATTAAGGAAAAAGGATCTCATGATTGGTCTACCTAAACTAAATTATGACAAAAATCAGATATGCAAATCTTGTTAATTGTCAAAGTAGACCAAAGTGTCCTTCCATCCTAAAAATGCATTATCCATATCTAGACCTCTAGAATTATTATATATGGATCTCTTTGGACCATCAGATGTTATCACCCTTGGAGAAAAAAGATATGTATATGTTATTGTGGATGACTACTCTAGATTCACATGGTTGATTCTCTTAACTAGCAAAGATAAAACATTTTTAATGTTCTCTACATTTTAAAGTTAGTTCAAAATGAGAAACACATGTCAATTGTGTCTATCTATATTGACCATGGTGGTGAATTTGAAAATAAAAAGTTTATTGATTTTTGTGATGAAAAGGAAATTCACCATACTTCTTCATCCCCCAGAACTCCTCAACAAAATACACTTGTTCAAAAAATTCAAGAAATGGCAAAGACCATGTTGAACGAGAGTAAATTTTTCAAAAGATTTTTGGGAGTAGTAGTACGTATAGCTTGCCATGTACTAAATAAGGTTACTATTAGAGCAATTCTAAAGAAAACCCCATATGAGCTTTGGAAAGGAAGGAAACCCAATATCTTGTATTTTCATTCCTTTGGATGCTTATGCTATGTCCTAAACGATGGGAAGGATAATCTGGGAAAGTTTGATCCAGAAAATGATGAAGCTATCTTCCTCAGTTACTCTTCTAATAGTATGGCATTTAGAGTATATATTAACAGAACATAGACTATAGAAGAGTCTGTACATGTTAAATTTGATGAAGTAAATATAACCTCAAGAAAGGAGTATGATAATGATGCAGATGATGCTGGAACTAATATGAAGAATCTTAGATTGAAAGATGAAGAAGATGTCATAAAATACAAAGATATGCAAAATCTAGACAATGAGGAGGAGGTAAGTGTAGGTAATGTTCCCTATCAACCTCCCATTGATTTGAGATTTATTAGTGCCCATCCTAGAAATTAAATTATAGGTGATGTCTATGATGGTGTTAAACAAGAAGATCCATGCAAAACATTTATAGCCACTTTGCTTTCATTTCTACAATTGAGCCCACTTGTATTGATTAAGCTCTAAGTAATGAAAACTAGATTATTGCAATGGAAGATGAGCTTAACCAGTTTGAAAGGAATAAAGTGTGGAAATTAGTTTCAAAACCAAAGAACGTTGATGTAATTAGAATTAAATGGGTATTCAGAAACAAAATGGATGAAAGTGGATTTGTTGTGAGAAATAAAGCAAAGTTAGTTGCTAAGGGGTATTCCCAAGATGTAAGAATTGACTTTGAAGAATCGTATACTCCTATTGCAAGATTAGAAGCTATTAGAATGCTACTTACCTTTGCATCCTATAAGAATTTCAAATTATTTCATATGGATATAAAGAGTGCATTTCTAAATGGATATATAAGTGAGGAAGTCTATATAGAGCATCCTCCTAGTTTCAAAAGTGATGATCAACCCGATCAAGTCTATAAGCTCACCAAAGCATTATATAGTTTAAGACAAGCTCCAAGAGCGTGGTATGAAAAGTTGAGCAAAGTCTTTAACGATCATCAATTCCAAAGAGGAAAGGTTGATACTACTTTATTTATTAAAATGTTGGCATGGATATCTTAACAGTTCAGATTTATGTAGACGATATTATATTCGGTTCTACTAATGTGGATCTCTACCAAGACTTCTCAAAGATCATGCAAGCTGAATTCAAAATGAGCATGATGGGAGAATTGAACTACTTTCTTGAATTGCAAATCAGGCAAAGAGATGATAAATACTACATTGGTCAAACTAAATACACTAGATAAATGCTGAAGAAGTTCAAAATGGAAGGAATTAAAGCAACAAGCACTCCGATGAGCACATCAACAAGGCTAGATAAGAATGAAAAGGGTGAATCTATAGATCAAAAGCTATATTGAAGTATGATTGGATCTCTTCTCTACCTTACTGAATCTAGACCAGATATTCTATTTAATGTATGCTTATGTGCTAGATTTTAGTCCAGTCTTAGAGGGACTTATCTTATTGCACTGAAAGGAATTTTTAAGTATTTAGTTGACACACCGAATTTAGGACTCTATTATACCAAGGGAACTAGTTTTGAATTAATTGGATATTGAGATGTTGACTTTTGGGGGAGGGTGAGGGGTACAAAGTTGATAAAAAAAGTACTAGTGAACTTGTTAATTTCTAAAAAATAGTCTGGTATCATGGTTCTCCTAGAAACAAACTAGTGTTGCTTTCTCTACAATAGAAGCTGAATATATATCACCTGGAAGTTGTTGCACTCAATTGCTTTAGATGAAACAACAACTTCTAGGTTATCGACTGAGCTATAGAGACATGCCCATTAAATGTGGCAATACTAGTACCATATGCTTGATAAGGAACCTTATCCTACATTCTAGAACCAAGCATATAGAAATTAGGCATTACTTCATTAGAGATCATATAGAAAAAAACATGATATATGCTTAGAATATATGCCCACAAATGCTCAACTTGTTGACATCTTTATTAAGACAATGCCTTTAAAAACTTTCTGCAATATTAGAAGAGAAATAGGCATGACTAATGTGAATGCATAAAAATGAAAATGTTTAACGATTCTATGCTAGAAGTTGTACTATTTTGATATGTTTTTAATGAGGCTCAACTTCGTCTCAGATGAAGTAAGTTCATTGGCCCTCTTATCTCAGACACAACATTTATATGAAGTTATTTATATGCATTGTCCAATTCCCAATTTGTTTGAATCATGGTTTTCAAGATTGCATTTACCTCACTTTCTTGCCAAAATTAATTTATAGCTATTCATATCACATCGAACTCTATTTTAGCAAAACTTATTCCTTCTTTCTTGAAACATCATATCAACTACCTAGTATTGCCCCCATGTTAAGTCTATTTTAACCCATGACTTGTAATCCTTCTCTACCTTATAAAGATAAAGCAGCTTAGGAAAGAGAGTTTAGGAAGAAGATATAGAAGGAAGACACATGAGTGGTGAAAATTAAAGAACCAAAGGATATTTCTTCGCTTTTCTTGGTGGGATGATGCCACTTTTGTTCGTGAAAATATTTCACTTCACCTATCTAGTTAGAAATATCACTCTTCAATATGTTGCTCTCAAAAAAATGATTTATATTTCAACTAGTTTGCCCCTGGATCCAACTTCATCATCAGTTGGGGCAATTGAAGAAATGGGGAATGGAGACTCCAAATGCCTCATTATCATCTCCTTACCCTCTTCTCCTCCTTGAAACTTTGTATTGCTCACTATAATACAAAGTTCTCCAACCCCCCCTCCCATTTGCGGTCTCACACACAACCTTTCCTGCACTTGAATTATAGGACGAGTTGTTTTCTCTTAGTTTGTAGCTTTGTTTGTACTAAAATGTAATAAAATGGTTTGATTATTTTTATGCTACTTCTTTCCACGTGTATACTTGCTACAAGTGATGCATTTCTTTTTTATTATAACAAGAAGTGGGATAAAGAATCTGCAAAACTATCTCAATTGCAAAATTATCTCAAGGAGAACATGAAAAATTAGAATGCATAATCTTGAATTAATTAGGGGGAGAATACATATACAAACTAGTCAAGGGAGATCATAGATAATGGCAAATTATGGAATGATTAAAACTTGCAAAATACTTTCATTAGAATGCGTAATTCAAGGAGAGATTATTTTTATGAGATAATTTTTAATTAAGTTTTATCATCAACAAAAAGGGGGAGAATGTTAGTATAAATGCATGGTTTTGATGATAAATAAAACTTGATGTACTAATGGTTATTGTTAAGCATTTAGTATCTAGAATCAAGTTATAAGCCTTACGAATATAAGAACATAGAGAAGAATCAACATATATTCAAGGCATCAATTTGTCTATCCAAATAGACAAGTGGTCTGAACAAATGTAGCATTAGAGATGAAATGTCGCTACGGATAAAGCTTAGGATGAAAAAGAATCAATAGAGTCACTATTCATCTATCAAAGTAAAGTTTATCTCAGATGAATGCAAAGCAACGAGCGTATAACAAACTTCATCTATTATAAATAAGCTACAAATGAATAGCTTATCAAGCCAATAATCATCCTCAACTTAGAAAATGTGAAACAATAGGATTTATCTAATCTAAGTAAGCCACAAATGAATAGCTTACTTTGCTTGGGTATATGAGAAGCCGTCTTCATCTATGCCTTTACAATTCATCTGTTAATTGCCAAAGACAAAGTAAGAGATGAATTGCTAAAAAGATAATTTGTTCACACTAACTAGATTCATCTGTTACTTGCCACTGATAGAGTAAAAGATGAACTACTAAAAGGATGATTCGTCCATGCTAATTGGATTTATCTACTACTTGCCATAGACAAAGTAAAGAATGAACTATTGAAAAGATGGTTCGTTTGTGTTAACTAGATTCTATAGAAGATTTATCAAGAATTTCTCAAACGTTTCTAAGCCAATGTCCAACCTGCTTGTGCAAGGTACATCATTCAATTTTAATGAAGAATGTATGAAGGCATTTAGTACTCTTAAGGAAAAGCTTGTCTCAGCTCCAATTGTTGTTGCACCAGAGTGGGATAAACCATTTGAGCTGATATGTGATATAAGTGACTATGTTGTAGGAGCAGTCTTAGGATAGTGAAGAAACAAAGTATTCCATACCATTTATTATGCTAGTAGGAATTTCAATGATGCTTAGCTCAACTACACCATAATAGAGAAAGAATTACTTCCAATTGTCTTTACCTTTGACAAATTCAGGTCTTATCTTATTGGTAATAAGATGGTTGTATTCATGGATCATTTCGCAATCAAATACCTTATGGCTAAGAAGGATGCAAAGCCAATACTCTTCCAATGGGTGCTTCTACTCCAAGAATTTGACTTGGAGATCAAAGATAAGAAAGGAACAAAAAATCTTATAGCAGATCATCTTTTGAGATTGGAGTTGAAAGAAGATGAAGAAATGCAAAAACCTCCCATTAATGATCAATTCCCAGATGAGTAGTTGTTTTCTACCACTTCAACACCCCACTCCATGGTATGCAGACTTTGTAAACTATCTGGTAGGAAACATCATGCCACTTGATCTATTTCCTCATCAAAAGATGAAGTTTTTATTTGATGAGAAGCATTACTATTTGGAAGATCCAATTCTCTATAAGCATTATGTTGATCAAATAATAAGGAGATGTGTACCAGAAGAAGAAATGAAAGACATTCTCAAGCACTACCATACGCTTGAGTGTGGAGGATATTTAAGAGGAAAACTGTAATAGTTCTGTAATTGGGTTTCTATTGGCCTACGTTGTTTAAGGATGCCCAAGCTTTTGTTGCCACATATGATCAATGCTAAAGAACTAGAAACATCTTGAGGAGGAATGAAATGCCTCTGAAAAACATTTTAGAGGTTGAACTCTTTGATGTGTGGGGTTTTAACTTTATAGGACCATTTCCTTCATCCTACAATGTAATACCTTGCCTACGGGCCTAGGCATTTCCACAATAACCCATAATTTTCCCATTTTTAAGAAAAAATTTTACCATCAATTTGGCAAAGTCTACCTTGAATTATATGTATTTAAACCTATGTAATTATCATTCATATATAAAACTAGAATTTAATAAGTACAAAATAATAACATAAATCATTAAACTAGCCCAACTTACCCACATCTGTCCAGAATTAGGGTCACCCCATAATGGTAATAAATAAACTAACATATTACACATCCATCCACAATATTATGATGACATGCTAATACATTTTATTATACATTATTTGATATTTTTTAATTATAATTAAACAAATACATATGGGATTCCAATCACAATTTATCATATCATAAGAATATCTTTAATCTTTGCTTAAATGCCCCAACCCACATTTGGGCTCCCTTACTTAAACTGTCTAATAAAAAATATAATAAGGGGATATTAGTCTAGGCAAACTTAGTAAGTAGGCATATAAGGAGTATTTTTAAAATAATAACAACATGTTTGTACTTAGAACATGAAGAGATACATAACAATGCAATCATGAAAATATAGTCATAAGGTTCAAGTAATCATCATTCCAATGTACTATTTTCACCATTTTATCATATTATAAATCAGAATTCGAACATAATTTAATACCTTTTTAGGTCACCCTGACACCTCATATCATACTAGTGCCATGCAAGCACTTCATATCATAATTGTGCCATGCCAGCATAACATATATTATAACCATGCCATACAAGCATAAAATAATCCATGCATACCCTTATGGAATCCTTCCCATTTCATACATAATATCGTAATGACCTGCTCTTGGGATATTCACAATCCCCATCCATACCTTTATTAAGGAATACTCATGATTCCTTCATCCACGTATTCATTCACTCGCATAAGATGTAATCAGGGAATACCAACTATTCCCAACCAGGCACTCATTGTATCAAACGATTAATTCAAACACATGGGCATAACCATAGCGAAGAATCCATATCATAATTAAACATACCTGTATACAACAAATGAGACATCCATTGTTCCCATTCAATTCATACATGCCTGCGAAAAATATGGGATATCCACTATCCCCATTAAGAAATGCATTTAACTTGAAAAGAAAGACTAATTACCTCTTATGAAGAACACTCTTAAGTCCTCAAGTTCCATAATTTGGCTTCTCATTTGTTGTTTAATGGCCCTATATACACAACATATAACGCTATTGATAAGCTCACAATTTATCAATTTTAGTACCTAAATTTACATATTTGGATCCTCAATTGATATGATTTTATTGATTTATTTCTACACTAAATCAAATATTGCATTCATTAGACTTAATTTGTGTTTCAGGTAAATTGGTGGAATTTAGGTCAATTTGGGTGAAAACATGCTATTTTTGGCAAAGAAATTCTTCATGAGGATATGTAATATTGTGGGAGCATCAATCCTAGCCATTAATAAATAATTAATCATGATGATGGTGGGACTTGTGTACAACAATTCAATTGATGGACTTTTATTTTTGGATGACTTTTATTTTTGGATGCTTCACATGCAAGAAAATATTGTAACATTTCAATGGCAGTTCAAGTAAGATTTTGGTACCTATATAAGATGATTTGGAAAAATTATTAAACATAAAAGTTGTATCCCTTAAAATTATTTGACTAAAAAGTAAAAATCACATGAGGTGTTACATTAAGGCAATTTTTGGTATATATAAAGGAATGGTATTATAGTTGGTTAAGAAAAAATATGAATTGAGAATAAAGGTTCGAGTGTGAATCATGGCAAGTCATTATGAAGCACTTTTTATGCCAGAAGATTAGGCCTAAATGGGCAAAATTATGCGGGATCTATATGCCAGTGGGATCTGGTGGGCCCAAAGTGGACAATACTTCATATTGGCTAGAGTTGGGGGAGCTACAAATGGTATCAGAGTCAACATCCAATAGTCTATGGGGGTGTGTGCCATGAGGACATGGAAGGCCTAAGGAGGGGTGGGTGTGAGATCCCACATCGCTCAAGTGAGGGAGGGAGGCCTGGGCTAAATATGTGAGGCTTCATTGCAAAGGTGTCACCTAGTTTGGGGTGGGTGGTGGGACGAGCTCGGAGGGGCCTAGCCCCAGAAAGGACAAATCCATGAGTTGGTGAGGTTCCTGCTAAGGATGCATTAGGCAAAGCGAACAATATGCACTATAGTGTTTGGTCATTATAGTTGGTATTAGAGATGACTCCCAATAGTCTACGGGGATATGTGCCATGAGGACATGGTAGCCTTGAGGGGTGGATGTGTGATCCCACATTGCCTGGGTGAGGGAGGGAGTCCTGGGATAAATATGTGAGGCTTGGTTACAAACATGTCAACTATTTTGAGGTGGGTGGTGAGACGGGACCGAAGGGGCATGGCTTCAGAAGGGATAAATCCGTGAGGTAGGTGAAGTTCCTGTTAAGGATACACTGGGTAAAACAAACAATATGCATCGTAGTGCCGGGTTGTTATAGATTAAGATAAAGTGTTTAACATGAAAGATATATATCTTGAAATTATATTACTGATGAATCATGAATCATATGATTTGGACATCATATGAGAAGTTTATGATTATGTTATACTAAAACAGCTCCTGATGGATAGACTTTATGTGCAGAAACATGATATTTTTAGCCAAAGTGTATTTTATGCGGAAAATAGCTTGAGGAATCTATATGGAGGTGTAAGAGAACCCTAAATTGGGTTATTTAAAACGTGTTTAATAGAGAAACAAGAAGCTTTTGGAGAGTAGAAAGTGGCAGCACACATCTTTGGAAGACAATTCTACAAGGGAACAAGAGGGAGATTTCAAGTTCTACAACATGAGAATTTTGAATATTGTTTTTTTTCTTTTTAGCATGAACTAAATTTATTTTTCTATGGCAATGATGTAGCCCTCATTAATATTCTTTGTTAAATAAGGATTGTTCATTGATTAATTCTTTTTTTTTTTCTTATTTCATTCATTGTGATTATTCGAATCATCTAATTTGTTTAATTGCTTGATCACCAATTTTATGAATTAGATTGATTATATGAAAAAATATGGTTAAGGTAGAAGTCATATGCTAAATTATATTTTAGAAGCTCTCTTAAATGAATAAGTAGATGGTTAAGGTAGGTGTCATATGCTAAATTATTCTACTTGGTTTATTAAGTTCCTCTGATCTTTATGAGTTTTCAACCTCAATTACACTACACATCATAGGTAATTAGAATGAGAGAAAATAATTGATTTAAAGCCAGATGCCTAGTAGTAATAATCATATATTAAATGGAATAAACCCAAAATAATGAATTGGAACCAAAATCCCAACAACATAGGATATGATTAAGTGGTGAAATTGGATCCTTAGACTCTTGTAACTTAAGAATCTCTTATGCATTACTTTTCGTTATTGTTCTCCATTACTCCACCTTACACTGAGATTTATTTATTCTCCATTATATCTTTTTCAAGAGTATGTTAGTTTTAGTAATTAGATCTAATTGAATTAGTTTGAATAGTTCTCTATGGAATCGACCCTTGCTTTACACACTATACTGCTATACACTTATGCACTTACGAGGAATTATAATTTGACTATCATGTTTTTTGTGCCATTGCCAGGGAATTGATCTCAAATTGATTTAATTAATTTAGTTATAATTTTTTCTTTTCTTTAGAATATTTTAATGTATTCAGGATTTTTAGTTATTTAATTTTATTTCTATTTGGGTTGTCCCTAAATAGAATGCTGATGTGGCTCTTGAGAAAACCCCGCTTTGAATCCCACAAGACTAGAACAAGAAGGTGAACAAGGGTGTTCCCAGTATAAATACTTTGATGCTCAAGTCAGTAAGGGGTTTTTGGAGATGATGAGATGGTATCGAGAGCTTGTGTTTTGAGGCACATACCTGAGTGTATTTATAGTTGAGCATGGGTGCATAGCTAGGATGCGTATGTAGCTTATACGCACGTGGGATGAAGATCCTTGCTTAGAGAAGGATTTCAGAAGGATATGCATCTGAGTCCTAGTCTCATGGGACTGCATAGTAGCTAAAAAAGGTATCCCATTAGGGTTAGGATCTGACATGGCATAGTGCTAACTGGATAATTGGGTATCTGTGTTAGAGTTCCCTAACAGTTTCTTTTTACTGAGCTGTGATTGCAAGGAAGAAGAACAAATGGTGGAAAACGTCAAGAACAGGGTGGCTAAAAAAATGCAGTAGTTGATGAAGGAGTTTGCATGCCTTACCATTGGAATGTTGCCTTCATACATTATTTTAGATAATGATGCTAGGAATTACGAGCTGAAACATATACACTTTAATATGCTAACTTCTTTTTATGGTATAGTTGCAGAGGATCCCTTAACATTCATGTGTTATTTTTACTCTACTTTTCAAACTTTTCATTTGCAAGGTCTAACTAAGGATCAACTACACATGAAATATTTTTCTTACACCCTAAAGGATGTAATAAAAACCTAGTTCATGACATTGGCACTTAGGTTGCTTACTACATGGGATGCAATTTGTAATAAGTTTGTTAGTAAATTTTATTCTCATACTAAAACTAAAGAACTAAGAGGTAAGATAACAACTTTTGCTCAGATGGAAGGTGAGGCATTCCATGAGACTTGGGAAAGATTTAAAGTACCACTGATTTAACATCCTCACCATCATATTCCTTTAGAGTTGCTAACTCAATTTTTTGATGATGGATTGACACAAACATGCCAAGCCATGGTTGATAATGCTCAAGAGGAGCTATAAGAGAGAAGATCCTAGAGGAAACTTATGATCTATATGAGATGCTTGGGGTGAACTCATAATGAAAAAGTATTAGAGGTAGGTTGAGAGGAATGTATGACATGAATTCTAACAATGAGCTTTCTACATAGATGTCAAATCTTGCAAAGCAGATGAATATGATGTGCTCCATGATGATGAACCTGAAACAACCCATTCACTGAGGTATGTTCTCTTTGTGGTATTTCTGGTCACTCATATAATGTTTTATCCTTCTAAGTAGGGTTTAACAAATTTTTTTGGGACAAGCCAATGCAATGAACTTCTATAACTAGCAATCTTATGATGATCCATATCTTAGTTCGAGAAGTCATCCCAAATTTTCATTGAACAATAATCCAAATCAGATTCAAGATGGAACCTGTTTTCAACCAAAGAAGCCAACTTTAGAGGAGAATATATAGAGTTTTATCTAAGCAACTCAGACTCAATTCAAACAATAAAGTAAGATTCCAAAACATGGAGGCATCCATGAAGAAGATAGAGACTCAGTTGAGGCAGATTATAGTGGTTGTGCAGAGTCACACATCTAGAAAGCTATCATGTTAGTCTGAGCAACTAAAAGCAATCACAACATTGAGAGGTGATAAGGTAATAAATGATAAATTTGGTGATATGATTAACAATTTCAATGTTTTGTAAGTCCTAAGGAAGAGAATGCAAGGAGAGCTGTGTTCCCAATTATGGATCCACTACCAAACTACAAGTCACTACCACCTTATGATCCACCTATCCCTTTTCCTAGGCGTTTAGAGATGAACAAAGTTGTTGAAGAATTTTTTGATGGAAATGAACAAATTTTAGCTTGAGATGTCTTCCCATAAGAAAAAACTAGTGAGATGACTGAAAATCTTAATGAAGGTTTAGCAAAGGAGAAGATCAAAGAAAAATCTGAACTAAAGCAATTGCTTTATTCTTTAAGGTATGCATTTATAGGCAATAATTCATTCATACCAGTAATTATCTATTTTTATTTTGTAGGTATGGAAAAAGAAAAGCCAATGCAATTTCAAGATCATACTATGAAGTTTTGATATTTTCAAAGAGATGAAGCTGTCCAATGAGAACAAGAATGATTTCAAGATAAATAGAGTAGATGGAATGATGGAGTTTTTAGTACTACCTATAAACACAGTTGAAGGAGATGAATTAGAAGATGCAACATCATTTAATGATGTTTTGAGAGCACATAAATTTTACATGTCACTACCAATTTTCAAAAATCTGGAACACCAAAAAGACAAATTTCATTCTAAAGATGGAAGGCCATAGTCAGGCTAAAACTATAAGCCAAGTGCTTCTTGGGAGGTAACCCAAACTTTTTAAAATTTCTTTATTTTTTCACATTTAGCTTAGTTATTTATTTATTTTCTTTACTTTTAGGATAGATTTTTTTTAAATTTGTGATTATTATGTGTTTTGTAGACAGAGGAATTTTGTCTTTAAAAAGAAGAAAGGCAACTCTACGTCCAAAGGGAGACGTCGAAGCTACAACTTTAAGAGGAATTCAATCAGTTTTCAAATAATGCCAAGTCAATTCTAAAAGAAGAGGATGAGAATACACTTCATTCAGGTACACTCTTAATCTTAAACTTCTTTTATTATTTCATATTGAGGACAATATTTGATTTAAGTTGGGGGCTAATTTGGAATTCACATTCAGATTTGCATTCGATTTTGGGGAAACTCATTTTGTTTGGAAATTAGGTATAATTTTTATGATGAGATTCACTTTTGATGACTTGGTTAAGAAAATTATAGAGCAAATTGTGCTAAAAACATTGAAACTGAATAGGATTCTCTCTTATTGATCAATAAAATATGCTTAGTTTTTGATTGCCATTACACATAATTTAGAAGCATAGGCACCACCTAGTGACTGATAATTCTTATGTTAAGTCTTGATCATGTGAAATGTATGTTGATCAGTTGATGTTTTGTAAATTCAGTGACATATTTTGGTTGGCATGAGCATGTTAGAACTTGTTTGATTATCCCTCAAGGTGAAATCCTAGATAACATGTTTACTTGCAAATGATTTAGGCATTCTTTGATCAATTTGAGCCTTCAAAGCTAACCTATGACATCATGTTAGTAGTGTCCCTTTTGAACTTTAATGAAAGAATGACATATGCAATGCATGTGAAAGACCACCATTCAATTTTCTTTCATTAGCCTCATCATCTAGACCTTTTTAGCCTGAAAAACCATGATTGACCTATTTAGAGACATATTTGATGCACATGGTTGTTAGAGAGGTACATGAGTGCAAAATAAGATAAGTTTGGGGTGTTAAAATGAAGAATGCTACAAAGAAGAAGAAACGAGACAAAAGAAAAGGATTAAGTAAGGAATAATCTTTTAATTTGGGAGACCACATCTCCATAAGCTCAAATGAAAATAAGTTTGGGGGTATGATAATAAATAACCCATAATTGGGGGGATCATATCCTAGTGAACTTGATTAAAAATAAATTTGGGAGTATGATAGTAATAAAGCCCATAACAATAAAAATAAAATAGAAAAAACTACCAAAAAAGTTAAGAGAGTGAATATTCATGTGCAATTCGTTTATAATCTCTTACTTTGTGAATCCTTACTTCTTTTCTTTGTTAGCCAAACCCAAGACCCCATTACAAGCTTAACAAAGACCTATTGATCTAAGTGAATAGAGTCATCTATATTAGTGGAGAGGGATTATGAAAAGCAAGCTTATGAGGCATTTTGTGAAGATCATTAGAATCACTGATTTGCACATTGTTGGCTGAAAAGCATGCATGTCGCATGTAATTGACATCACACATGCACATTTTTACTTCAAGAAAGGATTGATGAAGCATGACTTTCATGAGATTACTTGGTAAGTGTCTTGAATAATTTCTAAGTTATGTATGTAATTTATCTAGCATGTTCTTGATCATTTGAGAGAGATTCTCCTAATTGTTCCATGAGTTTTGGTCGCTACTTTGCTCGCGGACGATCAAAAGTTAAGTTTGACGGTATTTGATAAGCTAATAATTTATCATATTTTAATAACTAAATTCACATATGTTGGATTCTTAATTGACATGATTTCATTGATTTATACCTACATTAAATTAAGTATTGTACTCGTTGGATTTAATTTATGTTTTAGGTAAATTGGTGGAATTTAGGTCAATTTGGGCAAAAATATGCTATTTTTGGCAAAGCAATCTTCATGAGGACATGTACAATTATGAGAGCATCAGTCCTAAGCATTAATTAAGCATTGATCATAATGATGGTGAAATGTGTGTGCAATAATTCAATTGATGAAGGACTTCTATTTTTGGATAACTTCTATGTTTGGATGCTTCACATGCAAGAAAAATTGTAATGTTTGGGCAGCAGTTCAAGTAAGATTTTGGTATGGATATAAGTGATTTGGAAAAGATATTAAACATAAATTTTGTATCCCTTAAAATTATCTAACCACAAAATCAAAAATCACTTGATTTAGAGTTAGTAAGAGGAAGTTATGGCCAAAATACTTTAACTATCTCCAGAAATTTTTTGAATGCAATGTGCATTAATAGTGTTGGTTCTCATAAGGTAGCTTAAACCAAGAGGGAAGGGGTGAATTGGGTCTATAAACATTATCGCTTAACCCCTATGAAATTAATTTTTTCTTTTTGATGCTTGTGTGTTGTGCAATGTGAGATAAATAATAAAGTAATAAATCACATAAATAGTAAGGCAATCAAACACACAAACAACAAGATTTTTATAGTGGTTTAGGCACCCTGCGCCTACATCCACTCTTCTAAGAATACATACACCTTTGTTGGGTTCCATAATATTTAATAGTAGAAATATAAGTAGTGCTCCCAACACTCTTTTAGATTCCAACTCTAGGGGGCATAAACATAGTGCTCCCAACACTTTTCTAGATTTTAGCTCCATGGAAGCATAACTAGTGCTCCCAGCACTCTTCTAGATTCCAGCTCTAAGAGGCATAACTAGTGCTCCCAGTACTTTTCTAGATTCCAGCTCCAAAGGGCATAACTAGTGCTCCTAGCACTCTTTTAGATTCCAACTCCAAGGGGCATAACTAGTGCTCCCAGCACTCTTATAGATTCTATCTCTAGGGGGCATAACTCTGGTTTTATGAGCTAACTAGAAACTCTACCTTTATAGGTATTTTGTATATAATTATATGCCTCTATCTTAGCTGATAAGTTCACACAATTAAAGCACAAAATAGATGATAATACAATAAGCACATTATAGTGATTTCAAACTCTCATGATGTAGTGTTGATGTGACATTGAAGCTCTTTGATCTTGGTAGAACTTAGAGTAAAAACACTTGGAGGGCTTTAGTGGGTTTTCTATTGGTTGATTCACCTTTGACATATAGAACTCTCAAGCTCCTTGATGATCTTTGAGAGAATTTCATCTTTGAGTAACTCCTTATAGCACATAAGATCTCCCTTGGATAGATTGAAGAAGTAAACCATGAATGAATACATAGAAATGAAGCTTTTGAATGAAATTTCAAGTTTAAAAGCTCTTAACCTAGGAATACAAAAGTTTGTGGAAGGTTTTAATCTCAATCCCTTTGCTTCATTAACTTTGTATTGTACCTTAGCTTCTCCTTAAATAGAACTTCAAAAATATGACCGTTGGAAGGGGTGGGAAGCAATTTTGATGCCTATAACATTTGGATTTTTGAATGTTGGAAGTCGTCAGGTGGTACTAGTAGGCGACTGTGTCAAGTGACTATCCACCAGGTAATATGGCAGGCAGCTACTTCATGTGACTATGGTCAAATGTTTGTAATATTTTTTGCATCCACCTTGCTATCTACTCATAGGAGATACAATAGGCGGTTGCACCAAGTGACTGCTACACAGACAATATTGGCAGGTGGTTATGAACTGGTAGGCAGTTTCTTTAGACAAAGCATTTCGTCTATGGATGGTAGGTGGTATCCACAAGCGGCTGTAGTCCTATACTCAACATTTTTGCACTTTGTCACTTATGAAACTTGGCAATTATTCATTATAAATCAAAATACATTTACCCATATAATTTTCATAAGTTTTTGAGCATGGATAAATAATTTTAATCATGCTTTGAATCAAGGATAAATTCAATCAAGTGTAATTCCTTTTTCATGTGAGAGATATATCTATGAAGCATGCTTATCAAGATATATTTATCCATTAAGATTTTCTCAAGTTGTAAGGAATGGATAAATGCTTTGACTCACATATCATGTTTTCAATAAAGTCTTAAGATGATAACTCCATGAAATACATGCTTATGGTTAAGCAAAAATATATCTATGACCCAATGTGTGATGAGCAACGTCAATGCACTATGGATCATGATGAATTCTTCATTCCCTAAAACAATTTATGTAATATGCTTGTATAAATGGTAACTTTATCAAAGAACACACAATTCGAGCATATTTCAAGTTTCTTATATTAAAATCATCATTAGTAGAAATCAAGCCTTAGGCCAAGTTTTGTTGTCATCAAAATCATGCACAGTAGGCTTAAACATTCTCTCCCTTTTTGGTGATGAAACAACTTGAAGACTTGTGATGATTAAGAACATGCTAATGAGACATTTTGCAAACTCCCTCTATTTGATTGGAATTTATAAGCCTATAGAGTTTGACAAATAGAAACTTAAACTTCCCCTATTTGGTTAGAAGTCTATGGAGTTTGAAAAGCAAAAACTTAAAGATTTCAATATCATTTCGTCAATTCTTTTATTCTTTTCCACAGCAAGTGATTCTCAATTCCTTCTCCCCCTTTTTGGTAGCAACAAAAAGATTCATCAAATGGGAGAATGTAGTAGCAAAGATTTGGCCAAAAGATAAAGCTCCCCCTTTCTTGTCGGGTTCCTTGAAAGGATATAAGCATAAGGAAACTAGTGGGATTGCAAAGGAATACATAATTATGTGTTTGATCCCATAAATATAATCATGTTATTGAAAACCTGAGGCAAAGTGCAGGAATATGGGAATGTTGTTGATTTATCCTTTGGTAAAAAATGAGATACAAATATGAGATAAAGTTCCCACTAAAACATTTATCAAGATAGTTGATAAGATTGATAAAGTTCCATTACCATTCAAGTTATGACCATAATATGCTATTCAAATTTGTCCTTTTGGAAATGGTTGACATAAACATAAAGTGGAAGTCATTTGCATGTAAGTTTATGTGAGACCCTAAAATTTTTGAAATGGGAAGAACTAGTTTATAGTGTGTAAATGAAATGCATACATATGAATTGTAATATATAAATGGAAAAATTATGAAGAGTGTGATAAAGGGAATTGAGTATTACGAAATACAGGAAGAAATTTTAGTGTTAGAAAAAGTTAGGATACAATATATATGGGCCGCATGTGCTTCAGTCAGTATGCACCACTGGAACACTATGAGAGGTGGAGCTTGAAATGTTCCACCAGCTCCATCATTTTAGCCCATTTGTTTCCAACTTCTCCCCATCATTCCCAAAGTTAGAAAAACCTTGTTTCACATGGAAATTGATAGATTGAGTTGGGGAAATCAATGATAAATAGCTTAACAACACTCTAATATCAAGCAAACATCCAATTCAGCAGATTGAGATTGTGCTAGTTGAAGAACAGATTGGGGCTTCATCTTGCAACCAGATTTAATGGATCTCAGTTGGAGTAAACTAAGTGGTTAGCCATTTCCATCATCCATTAAGAGTTCTAGTGGCTTGAATTTTTGAATTCTGGATTTTAAAGTAAGTTTTTAGAAATTAGAAGTTAGGGTTTAGAGGAAAACTAGAATTTAGTATTGAAATAGATGTTTTGAATGTGGATTTCGGTAGGGATTCAATTTAAATATATTAATATGTCATTTAAAATAGAAATCCCAACTTGTAAACAATGAGTATATGGAATTTCAGAAACTGTACTTAGATGTTTGATGAAATGGTGCTAAGAGTAGTATAGCATGATTAACTTTGGTTAATGATTCCATAATTACATCTTAATTGAGTTAAAGTAAAGTAATTAACAAAACCCTAACTAGGGTTATGTTAGAAACTTAGAATGGAACAAATGAATGATCATGAGAGCTATGTTTTAATGTAGGATGTCCGACTTGTGAAGCAAATATAGAAATACAAAATTTACATCTAAAGAAAAGGGTGGAGATTACATATAAGGTAAGTAGGTTATTTGCCTAAGAATTTTTACTAAAATTAAGATCATTCATTATAGATTTTATTCAATTGTATGATGAGTTCATTTTTGGGATTAAATTTGCATATCATACTTTAAACATGTGTCATCTAAGCAAAAATATGTAGTGTGAAGTTAGGACAAAGAGAATGAAGTTAGTTTGAAAGGAATGGATGTAATTGGGAAAGAGATCAGTATATGTGAAGTATTATCAACTGCATTGAAAAGTATGAATTCATTGCATGATGACAAATGAGAAAGTATTAGTTATTGAAGCATTTTGAAGAATAGGTGAAAAATATTACATGAGAATCAAGGTTAAACAAAGTGAGGATTGAGAAGAATTAAGTGGTTAATCAAAAAATATTGGAAATGAGGAAATGGGACGAATTCTCATGAGAAAAAGGTGGGTCAAAGAATTATTATCCAATGCCGCAACTTAGGGTTCAGTGTCACAACATTGTGCCCACTGCTACTTTAGTGTCACGACATAGCTTGTCTATGTCACGACACCACTTGTTCTTCATGGTTTTGTGCATGTTTTCAATGTCGCAACATATGGTTTCTTTGTCGCGACATTGAATCCCCTGCCACTTTAATGTTGCGACATAGTTTCCCTATGTCTCAATACTAATTGCCCTTATGCCTTTTTGCCTTCTTTTTTGCATAAGTCCTTGTATCTCTTCTTATTTAGCCCTGATTGTCTCATTTTCTTTATTCTTTCATTCTTCTTTGCCTATAAACACAATTAATAAAATGTATGTATTTGAAAATGATGTTTTAACTAAGTATGTACTTAAGTTTGGTCACTTGGTTATGAATTGAAGATTTATTTATATAAATGTGATGATGTGATAAACTCTGAATGTTATAAGAGTAATAGTATTGGGTTTGATAATTGAATAAAATTAATATAATCTGAGTATGAAATTCACATTTGCCCATGCATGAATTATGGTACATTGGGTTTGGACACCTATCGAGATGGTCATTTGCTTATTGGGATCCCGCCCTTTTTAGGGCTTTGTTATGGATACCACCTTGTTTGGCGAAGAGGTTTGATCAACCTATTGTTTTGAGATTCCTCTGATTACTTAGTAGGTGTAAATGGGAAACCTATGACCCATGAGTTGCAGTAAGGGTGAGATATTTTAAGTCTCATAACAATCGTAGCCAGGGTGGGAAAAACTTTAGTACACCGAAGTTGTAAGAAAGATGAGACTATTTGAGTGTGATATTGTGCATTTGGTTTGATTGATGGCCTCCGAGATATGGTGTTGGTAGTTTCTGGGCAAATTATCTTAAATGACCGGAAATGAAAGGATTGGCTTAAAAAGAAAGTGAGTTTCATTGTGAATAGATACAATCAGATATAGTAAACATCACAATGGATTTTTAAGGAGGAATTTTGTTATTAATCGTATTTAATCCATGATGGTATAGTTCAGTATAGTTTGGTTTCGAGCATATAAATCCTATTACATTCTATGATTTAATTATTGATTTGATTTATGCCTGCTTACTGAGTTACTCAAACTTTGTATTTTAGTATGTTTTAGTTGATAGGCCAGAAGATGGAGCCCAACGAGGGGTTGGAGCTCAGGAGAGAGAAAAACCATGAAAATTAGAGTTTCTTTCTTTTTAAAATATTAGGAATGTATATAAAATGTGATTTATTTAATATCATAATAGTGTATATAATTTAAATTTAAATGTGTGGAGTGTTTTAAGTTGGATGTCATTATTTAATTAGATGAAAGAATTATTTCTATACACTTTACCTTTACAGTGCGACTATAATTTTGGGCAGATGTGGGTGTTTCTAAATGTTTATATAGGTGTAAGTGGGGTAAGTTCAGGGGAGACTCTAGCTGAGAGTCCTACTGTTCCTGCCCAAGTAAAGCCTCAAAAAATGGGGCTTTACAGTTTAAGAGGCAACATTCAAACATTATGCAATCTTTATTTATACCTATATAAGCAACTGAATCAATTCACATATCATTCTTAAAGATCATGAAAATCATAATTATCATCAAAATCATCAAAGTGATTTAAAAATAATATCTCAATTAAGCTTAAACCATTCAACATATATAATGAACATTCATATGTGGTAACTATCATAAAGATGAACTAAGAATATAAACCATCTAGATATATGTCAAGAAAGACTATAAGTCAATTAACCTAGTTTGAGAATTCTCATAGAGGCATATATTTCTCATTACATTTTTTATACAAAGACATATAAAGCAATGCTTTTACAAAATGAAAAATTGAGATCTCTATGAGATAGCGTGAGGACCTGTAATGGTTGAAGGGACTGTAAGATCTTCTTGAGTAGCAACCTGGGCAGTAATGAATTCATCAATTGAGAAGGATGACTTTGGATCTTGATCAGTGGGGATTGGAATAGTGGGTGGTGTAGGATCATGTATAGAAGTAGACGGAGATATCCTAAAGTGTGAGATGAGTGCATCTAACTTATTCTCTATTCTTTCCAGCATGCCCTTGATTTCTTCTACTTCACTTCTCATTTCCAATCTTAGTTCCTTTACTTCCATTGACAGAAGTGTTTAGGCTAATGATCTAGGAATTGATGGTATAGATGAGGCTCTAGGACGTGATTCATCTCTTTCTGTAGTGGGACTGAATGTGTCATTCCTTTCTTCTACTTCCTCCATCTCCTCCTCATCCTCTCATCCTTCTTAATTTTCTTCTTCTTCCTCATTTTCATCTTCCTCCATTTTTTTGTTGATTTTTCTCCATCGTTTTTGCCAAATAATCAAAATTTGAAATTCCCATTCTCTTTACCATAGTGTCTCCTACTCAATCTTTCTTACGTGGAGACATTTCTAGGTAGGATTCTCCACTTACAAGAACTTGAAAGTGCTCAAAAAATTTTATTAACCACACACCATATGGAGCAACATGATCTATCCTTTATGGCATATGCTCAAAGCCTTTGAACATAAGGTGTGGCAAGCTAACCTTCTGGTAAGTATAAATTTTCTATAGAACTCTTGCCTCATTGGCATTCACTTGTCCTGTTCCACCTAATTTGGGCATGAATATGTTTCCTAAAACCTTTCTAAGCATTCTAACTTCAATATTCATGTCCTGTATCCTCATATAAGTATGGGCTAAGGTGTATACTATTTCAGTGGATAAATTGTAAGACCCTAAAAATTTTAGGTATGTTGGATTTCAATTTTATTAATTTTGTATAAAATATGCATGAAAATAGTTAAATTTTTAGGAAAATTCATTATGAAAATTTATGAAAATATGTGATTAAAGGAGTGTTTCAACAGATAATAGTAGTGGAAATTATAAGTTAATTAAGGTAAGCAGGTGTTTTAATTTCAACTTGAATTGGACAATTTAATTTTTGATTTTAGGCATTGAATGTTTAATACAATATGACATGTCATATTATGGTTTAATTGGGTTCTACTTAATTATTTTAATTTTTTTAATGTCTTAATTTGACATATGTGATTTTCATGAAGAAAATATTAAAAATAGATGGTAAATTGAAATGAAACAGAACATATGTATTACAAGAAATTGTCTATTTTTGTATCTATCTTGAGTTTGATTAAAACCATATAAAATGAATTGATTTTTCAAATATAAAAATATGAAGTTATTTTTCATATGTTGAAAAAGAAATCTGGAAATTTTTAAAATTTGATCGTTTGATAGTCCAAAAAAATCCGAGAAGTAAATACTCAAAAATTTGCCCATTGTCTATTTTACCAATAGTTATTTATTTTTGTAGTTTATTTTTCATTTCACCAAATTAAGTTATTTTGACTTGAAATTTTTATGAAAATTCAATTATATTATTTTTCATCTATGAAAAAATGTTTTAGATGAAACAAAGCTAGAAAAGTTTGTATATAATTTTATTTTTAATTTTCTTGATTTACATTATTTTAACTAAAAATTTGGTCATACAATTTTGATACTATGTGGAATCTATAAAATATTTTTTAGGTCAAATAGATATTTATAAACTAATAAATAATAATTTTACTTTAGAATTTGTATATATGTATTTTATGCCCCTAGAAGTGCCGTTAAATTTTGATTTTGGCGCTTAGTTGGTGTGGAACCAAGTGTTGCTCATATATGTATTTTATAATGGCCATAAGGCCAACCTATATCCAACATGTGGCGAGGAGTGGCCTGGTTGGCTAGTTGGCAGTTGTTTGGGCAGTCAGCAAGGCCAGACATTGCTATTAGCTTGGATGGCCTGATTGCTATGATTGCCTAAGTAGGTTGTGTAGGTGTGTTCACGGAGAATTGGTACTCTTGCGAGGCAATGAGGGCAAGGTGCCACTAGATATAATAGTATGGCTATGCGGGCCTGACAGGTTTCTAGCCAGAAGTATTAGGATGGAACTCACGTGCTAAAGAGTGAAAGGGTAGTGTTCTGATTTGTGTGCCTCCCGAGGAGGAGTATGTGGATGGTTGAGGAGTGTATAGATGATAGTGGAGCAATGTACTAGATAGGAGGTGGCTACGTAATAAGAATTGATAGATGAAAAGGGCAGTATGACATATAGATATTCGAGCTGATATTGATTGGTTAACTTTATATATGATATTTTTATGATTATGTGTATGAAATAAGTAATAAAATGTTAACATTAAAATCTTAATGAACCTGGCCACTAACTGACTGTGACATCCTACACATGGCATGGCATGCTTTGCCTGTTTGCATTATTATTTACTACTCTATTTGTCGTTATTTATTTCATTATTTATAGTCATATTTTTTCGCTTACCTGCTTACTGAGTTTTGCCCAAACTTACCCCTTTTATTTAAATTTTTAGTTGACATGCCAGAGAACAGAGCCTAATAGGGTGTTAGGTCTCAAGACGGGGCTAGGCCATGACATCACTAAAGAATTTGATTCCTTTCATGATGTATGATGATGTTATTTTGGATGTAAGTTAGATATGTATCATTAAATAGCTTGCATAGCATGTCATGTTATAAATTTGTGTGTATATAGTTTGACAGCCAGGGTATTACACAACCTATCGATCTTGGACTGTGGGTGTTGTGGAGTTGTGGGAGTTGATGCATGTATTTTTGTTATGGAACATGTTGTATTTAGGAAAACAATGGTAAATCGGGGAGACTTTGCCAGAATTTCCTCTGAATTTACCACTAGTAAAGCTCTAGGGAGGAGGGATATAAATTATTGAAGATTTCTTCTTTCTTTATCTCTTCTTCTTCTTCTTCTTCTTCTTCTTCTTCTTCTTCTTCTTCTTCTTCTTCTGCAGAGACTTCCAAAATCTCTCCTAAATGCTCTTCGGGAGACAACATATGAGTGCCAAAGTCTATTTCTACTCCCTTTACCATAGATGCATAAGAAATCGGATTCCAGTTGAAATAGAATATGAGCACAAACTCTCGATATATAGGTGCATCATATTCTAATAACTCAGTCAATCCTTGATAATTAAGCATAGCACAAATGTCGAAATTGCATTGATCAAGGAATTCCAAGTCTATTTTGCTTTGCATATGAATTGGCCTTCTTAACATTAGAGTATAAAACTTAAACTTTTTGTCTTCACTGCCAAAGTAATATGGTGGAAGGTCTCTGGGTTGAAATTTTGCAATGGAAACTTTTCTCCCATCTACCTCTCAGGCAATGATTTCAAATCAAATGCAATTCTCCCTTCTTCATTTCTTCCAAAACTTCTTCCTCATTCACATTTGGATGGAAAGAAGGATTACCTTCACAAGTCCTTCTAGAGCTTTTAGAGGTTATAGGTTGGGAAGTAGATGCCTCTCCACAAGTTTTGGGTCATTTGACTCCTCTTTGAGTTTTAGAAAATACTACCTTCGGTGCCATTAAAGAGTAGAGACTTGATGAAGGATTTAAAACTTAAGAAAATGGATTCAATGGAAGATGGACAAGCACAAGCACAACAACTTTTTGGTTGCAAGAGGCTGGAAACAAAATGGGAATGGGAGTAAAGAATGAATCAATTTCATTCTCTTAATTGGTTCGGTGTTAGAGATTCAAGCCTTAATAATGATTTGTAAAAGGAATGACTAGGAAAGAAATTCCTATTCAAGACCTTGAACTATGAAGTTCCCCAAATAGGCTTGATGATGCCTTAGGACTACAATTACATCAAGGATTAATTAGTTTCATATATTTTCTTAGATTTTTAGAATGATTTAGCTTAAACAATGAATTCACACATATTTTTCAAGGCATTCATTTTTAGAGATATGCAAAGTATATAAACAAGTAAAGCATAGATTCCATTCAGCAAATAGATATATCAAGTATGACAACTTATCTCTTTTGTCACTTCCTTGTAGATTTCGTACTTGAGCACATAACTGAAGTTGTCAAGCTTAGTTCCTTATTTCATCACTTATTGTTTGGAATCATTTCTATTTATGATTTTCCAAGGTAGATTTTAGATGAAGTATGTTAATATGATTCTTGCTTTGAAACCCCTTTTTCTTGACCTAAGTTTTTCTCCTTGTTCAGCATATTGTCTAAATTTTTGGACAAAAGGGTCTACTTTGTCTTTGAATTTATCTAAAGTTAATTTTAGACATAGTAGCTTAGTCACTTTGTCTATCAGTTTGTCTGTAGCTATTTGTCAGACAAAGTCACTTCATCTGTTAGTTTATCTATAGCTTACATAGATCATACGAACTCTCTGTTGCCCCTTATTTGTCTAAGATAAACTTTAGTTTAATTAATGAAAGGTCTACTTTTTCTTTGAGTTTGTCTAAAGTTAGTTTCAAACAAAGTGTCTATTTTTGAATTTGACTTCCTTTTTTGGATTGTCTAATATTTCAGACAAAGTTGCATACAAACTGTATACACTTTGAGAGATCTTACACTTTATCTTCATCAACATATTTAAATAGATATAATGTTTATGTATAAAGTTGATCAGTGCAAGTTTCTATTTAGCATAGAGTGGTATGCATAAAAATTAGACTATTCAGTAAAATATTATAAACTTCATTAATTTAAGAAAATCCTAGATTATTTATATGAAGATTTTCTTTATTTCAGTTTTCTGATTTTTTGATTTAGATTTTGCTACCTTCAACCTATATTGAATTAATTTTATTAAAAGTTGAAATAAATTTTGTAATGGCTATTAATTTAGACAAATGCATTTTGCTTCAATTATAGCTAGTATTAAGTTCTTTGTACCAGAATACTTATGAATTGTATTATGAGATAAGAATTTGTTTCATTGAAGATTTTAGAATGTTAGTATGTCGGATTAATTGTTTTTCATTCATTAAAGGTATCTTTAATTGTTTTATGCATAGTTCTTCTTAGAACATACTTTGTCTTTTTATTCCTATTTATTTTTAGAATTCATTTTGTTGTTTTAGTTTTGCATCATTAGTTTGAAGGTTTTAAGTCCTTCTATTTTAGGCAAAACTCTAAAATTTTATTCATGCACAAATAAAGCTTTATTAGAAACAAATGAATAAATGTACTAAGTACAATAAAAGAGCACAAGAGATTTTAGGTTTGAATTGTCATACATGTACTTACCTTAACCTTTGACTTCTTTGAATACCTTATCCTTTATCTTATGTTGAGAAGTCATTTGTGTTTTGAAGGAGCTTGCTAAATTTTCTTTTATTCTTTTTTATTTCTTATGTTTAGATCAATCTAATTAGACAGATTAGTAAACTTGAAGTGTGAATCTATTTACCCCTTAGAAGATGTCTTTGAAAGTCTTTAGTCATAAGGTATATTTCCAAGCTCCTCTTCCATTGAGTAAAGCTCATTTTAACAAACTATGGAAGTTGAGAAGTGGAGTATCCTTTTAAGAATATAGAGGATACCAATTATTAGTTCCCATAAGGTGACTTAATCCAAGAGGGGAGGAGTGAATTGGGTATATAAAAATTATTGCTTAACCCTTGTGAAATCAATTTTCCTTTTTTATGCTTGTATGGTATGCAATATGAGATAAATAATAAAATAATAAAGTGAACAAATAGTAAGGTAATCAAACACACAAAAAATAATATTTTTATAATGGTTTGGGCACCCTATCCCCACATCCACTCTTCCAAGAACACACACCTTTTGTGTTGGGTTCCACTATATGCAATAGTAGAAATACAAGTAGTGCTTCTAGTACTCTTCTAGATTCTAGCTCTAGGGGGCATAAACATAGTGCTCCCAATACTCTTCTAAATTCCAGATTCATGGGGTATAACTAGTGCTCCCAGCACTCTTCTAAATTCCAGCTCCAAGGGGCATAACTCTAGTTTCATGAGCTAACCAGAAACTCTAACTTTATAGGTATTTTGTGTATAATTATATGCCTCTATCTAAGTTGATAAGTACATACAATTAAAGCACAAAAATAGATGATGACACAATAAGCACATTTCATTGATTTCAAACTCTCTTGATGTAGTGCTAATGTGGCTTTAAAGCTTTTTGATGTTGGCAACACTTGGAGTGAAAATACTTGGAGGGCTTGAGTGGGTTTTCTATTCGTTGATTGACCTTTGACACTTAGAACCCTCATGCTCCTTTATGATCTTTGGGAGAACTTGATCTTTAGTAACTCCTTGTAGCACATAAGATCTCCTTTAGATACATTGAAGAAGTAGGCCATGAAGAAATACATAGAAATGAAGCTTTTGAATAATATTTCATGTTTAAAAGCTCTTGGCCTAGGGAAGCAAAAGTTTATGGAAGGTTTCAAGCTCAATCCCTTTGCCTCTTCAAACTTGTATCACCTCTTAGCTTCCCCTTAAATAGAACTTCAAAAATATGACCAATAGAAGGAGTGGGAAGCAATTTCGAGGTCTGCAATGTTTGAATTTTTGAATGATGGAAGTCAATAGGTGGCTGTGTCAAGCGATAGTGATATGGCAGGTGGCTGCTCCATGCAACTATAGTCAGATGTCTACAAAAACTTTTGCATCCACCTTGCTGTCTACTCACAGGTGGTACCGAAGGCGGCTGTGCCAAGTGATTACTGCATAAGTGATATTGGTAGGCAACTGTGACCAAGCAGGTTGCTTCTTCAGACAAAGTACTTTGTCTATGGATAGCAGACGGTATCCACAGGCGGTTGTAGTCTTGCACTCAACATTTTTGCCCTTTGTCACTTGTGAAACTTGGAAATTATTCATTATAACTCAAAACATATTTACCCACATAATTTTCATAAGTTTTCAAGCGTGGATAAATAATTTGAATCATGCTTTGAATCAAGGATAAATTCAATCAAGTATAAATCCTTTTTCACATGAGAGATATATCTATGAAGCATACTTATTAGGATATATTTATCCATTAAGATTTTCCTAAGTTGTAAGTTTTCATTGCAAATAATACCACAAGTGCACGACGTCAAGCTTTGTAATAAAATGATGAGTAAATATCATCTCCACAAGGAGTAGTAATTTTAATTAGTTAATAACTATTACAGTGCATAATCTCAATTTTATCTGAAAAATCTAATAATAAAAATTTAATTAAGAGATAAATATGGTCAAGTTCTCGGTGGAAAGAAATTAAGTTATAAAAACATCTAGAGGATCAACTTCACTTGTGTTTCAATCATGGTCTCTTCAATTTATTATGTATTGATTGTTTTTTTATCAATTTATAGATCAAGAATCCCAATACACTTAACCCCCTCTTCCGAGTGCCAGGCTAAGTAGCTATTCTCAATAACCTAATTTTGATATCCCTATAAAAATTGAAATATTAAGAATGCATTAAGACTTATGGTTCCTTTGAAAAATCTCACATAACCTAGAAGCTTTCCCAAGTCATCTAGCATTACATGTCATAATGAATGTTTAGATCTAATCTAGAATTACCTCTCCTGAGTGTTAATCCTACATGCAACATCATTCAACAAATGGCTAGTAGATTGAAAGCATTAATCACACAAAATCATGAATAAATCAATAAAACATAATATCATAGCTCATTGATTAAACAATAACTTCAACATAAGATCTATCTCTCCTCTAGAAAGAGGAGTTTTGCTACTCATAATAAAATAAGAATCCATAAAACATTCATATATCATTATCAAAATTTGGATTCCATATTTAATCCAAGTTACTGATGATGAATAATAGGTAAAACAGCAAAGAAATGAAGATTTAAGTGATAACAAACTCTTCTAGGTGAAGCTTAGCTTGGGTTGCAGCTCGAAGCTTCTTCCTCCCAAAAAACCTCTCTAAGAATCTCTAAAAACGTTTCCTAAACTCACCCAGATGTTATCTAGGGTGACCTCTCTTTGCTTTTATAATGCTTCTCATGAAGATTTGTTGTTTTGCAATATTTCCAAGCAATTCCAGAAAATCCGTCATCGTTCCCAAGCAATCTCAGAAAATCCAGAATTTTGTTTCCAGCTTTAGTGTTGCAGCATTAAAAATGTATATTGCAACATCAAAATATACTTTGCCTTGATTCTAGATGGATGCTGCGATATCAGTGTTACTGGAACATCACTTTTTCTTCGGTCAAGAAGGATGCCGCGACACCAGAAAATGTTGTTGTGGCATCAGTGTCGCTAGAAAAATGGATTCTGCCTTGAGTCTATATTGATGCTGTGGCATCAAAAGTGATGTTGCAGCATCAATGTTGTTGGAAACTTGTGTTTCTACTTGATTCTGGAAGGATGTTATGGCATTAAGAAGTGATGCTGGAGCATCAAAGCCATTGGACTGAGGGGTTTAGTTTGAGCCTGTATGGATGCTACAGTGTCACAAAGTGATGCTGCAACATCATAATTACTGCCTTCAAAACTCTAATACCACGACAACAAAAAAGGATGTTGCGGCATCATGCTATTGGCCTTTAATTTCTCCACTTTTTTAGCAACTTGTTCATCATTCTAATTTGTTCACTTTATTCCTTTTCCTTATTCAAATTTTGTGTGTATTTTCTTCTTTTGTGCATTCATGTGCACGCGATCAAACATAAACATACAAACCATGGATACACTAAGAAAAACTCAAGAACATTTCAAAAGTTGGCTAATTCAGATACAATATAAGTAAATATAATTCACTTATCAAATACCTCCAAAGTTAGCTTGTGATCGTCCTCAAGCAAAACAAAAAGCAACATACTTTTGATAAAAACACAAAATACATTAATCAAGTTCATCATTAAAATACCTTAATAGAGTCAACATGGCCAAGAATAAAATTTTAGATTGTCATATATATCTAACATTGCTACTTGAACCTTATCCTCTCTACTTTAGATTCCATGTGCACATGCAATAATGTAACCATTCCCATCTATCTTGTTTCATGCTTAGTTTTATTCTAGTAGCCAAGTATTACATATTTACTATAAACTCTACGAACTCATAACTTAAGAAATGAGACTACAATAGATTAGAGTACGATGTTTACCCTTATTTATTTTCTTCCTTACATTGCTTGTTTTCCTTTCTATGGCTCGTATTACTATCATACTCATCACAATTGTCTTTTATTGAATTTTTTTTTTTTTTTGAAATGTAATCCCCCCATTTCTTGGGTTGTATTGTTACCACACCCCCAAACTATCTTCTTTTTAGTTCATGAGACGTGATCCCCCCAAGTAAATGATGAATTTAATGTTAGTCTCAAACACTAATAGCAATGAGTTCTAGAGTTCAAACTAAGCCATGCATACTGAGTTGCCTAAACTATTGCTAAGTACTTAATGGATTCAAGAAACAACTACATGATAGATGTGTATATAGAATCTAAAGCAGTTTAGATATGTGATCATGTTAAACTTATAGATAATGATAATATTCATAATTTTCATCTTGGCCATTGTTGTGCATCTTTTACTTATCCTAGGTTTTCTACAATGATCCTGAACAATGTTCAAAAGAAATATTTTTTTTTTAAATCAAAATATGAACACAATCATTCACAATAGCTAATTGAAGCAAAACACACAAAAACTGAACAAAGCTAACACATAACTAAATATAATCATAGTAAAACAACAATTAAAAAAAGATTTCAAGTAAACACATGGTTACCATCACACATAACAAGACTAAGCACATAACCACAAATCTCCTCCAAACTTAGAGCAAGACATTGTCCTCAATGTATGAAAAACATAAAGCACAAAAACTTCCCTGGTTTGTGTCCTTAGTGGACTCAATCATCATTGTCATTATCATCATCTACTTTAGTGTTTGATTCAAGTTCATCATCAGACTCATCATTAGTTGCTTTATCGGCACCACTATCATGTGCATCATTAGCTAGTGGGTAGGAGAGGAAAACTAGAGGCAGAGGAAACTAAACTGGATTGCCTGATCGAGTGAGCATCTCTAAGGCCAATGTAAAGTGGCACTACATCAAATGATCATATTGCTGATCATGTCTACCCGCCATTCGATCAATGCGCCGAGTAAGCTATTGAATTGCATCTTGGAAATTGGAAGGGGTAGATGCAAAGCCAGCAGATGGTGGGCAAGTTCCTAGTCATGCAGTGCTTGTGTTGGGGCCTTGGATAGGACTATCATCCTTATGCCCCCTCCTGATAAGATCTAGGGTGATGGCCACCTTGAGGTGTTGAATTTCCTCAGATGCATTAGTAGCCACTCCTACCTGTAAGCATAGGTCATAGATCAATGAAGGGTGACCAAAATCACTTGGAGTACCTCTTGCCATGTGCAGTATTGAGGCTTTAATGATTTTTCTCACATCAATCAACAACTTGTTCTATATGGCATAATTGAGTACTACTCTATCCTTCAAATCTTCTGAAACATGGTTAGAGCACAACAGTGTTATAGAAATGAAGTAATGTCACGTCTTGTCATTTATGTGTAAGTCAGATTATGGAAAGCCGATCACTCCATGCCTAGATCTTTTCCATTCAATGCCATGCTCTGTAAGAGATAGAAGTATCTATGTGATATTCCACATTGCTTGGGTGAGGGAGGGAGTCCTGGGCTAAATATGTGAGGCTTAATTGCAAAGGTATCACCCATTTTGGGCGGGTGAAGGATAAGCCTGGAGGAGCAAGTGAGGTTCCAGTTAAGGATGCACTATACTTCAGAAGGGACAAATTCGTGAGTCTAGATAAGGACGCACTGGGCAAAATAGACAATATATGCTGGAGTGCTAGGTCATTAAAGTACGCACTGGGTAAAGCAGACAATATGTGCTTGAGCACCAGGTCATTACAGTTGGTATTAGAGCAGACTATTAATAGTCTACGGGGGTGTGTGCCATGAGGACATAGTAGCCCTGAGGAGGGGTGGATGTGATATCCCACATTGCCTAGGTGAGGGAGGGAGTCCTGGGATAATTTATGAGGCTCGGTTGCAAAGGTATCACTCATTTTGGGTGGGTGAAGGACAGGCCCAAAGGGGCTGGTGAGGTTCTTGTTAAGGATGCATTGTGCTCTAGAAGGGACAAATACATGAGTCTGGTGAGGTTTTTGGTAAGGATACACTGGGCAAAGCAAGCAATATATGCTAGAGTGTTGAGTTGTTATAATCTCTTCATAGTTTGGACCACTTTCGTTGAGCCTTGAATAATCATCATTTGGTATATTTGGCAATTGGTATATATGATTGATAGTGGTACGATCAAATGAAACCCATTTAACTCTTACTAATGTCTTGTAGTTTTGATGTTCCTTAGCATTTGCATAAAATTCCCTCGCAATGGGAATAAGAGTGGCACTTAGTCGCTTTACAAATTTACTCCATTGCCTCTGCTTGATCACAATATGAACACTTTTCACAGGGTTATCAATACCCTTCTCTTTGATACACATCTTGAGTATTATGGAATTGTTGTACCTTTCCTTAGCTTCTGGACTTACAAAGGTTGGTTTGATTGGGGTCTGTATTTGGCACTTCTTTTCTTTTTAGATGGACTTGCAGTGACAACTTTCTTTCCTTTTGGAGGCATAGTGAAATGGAATGAAAGGAAGAGAATAGAGTTCAATGCATAAATGCTCCACAAATAGTAAGCAACCGCCCCAAACCTCCAAGTGTAACCAACAATTTTCCTGATGCAATTACAACTACCCAACACAAGACTTGCTTTAATGAAGACTGTCCACAAACACTTGGACAAGCACCATTCCAATGAGTTTTCACAAGCTGGCTATCTTAGATTCCTTGGTGGCATGAACAAACAATGCAATGGATTGTAGAAATGTTCTCCAAATTCACAAACATAAAAATCCCATTTTTGCTTAGGATTTTTGTCAAACAGTTGAGATGTGGCACTAAACTTGATCACATACAACACATGTGCTCCCCAATTCATAATGCACCTCTTCTCAATGGTTTCTAGCATATGCACTCTACATAAAAACTATGAGAAGCATTCACATGAGAGTTGATACCTTTCCGAAGCATTTCATCAAACACCCACAATGCATAAGCCTCTCTTATCCACTAATGACCAAAGAACCAAAGTCTTCTTCCTTTGGGCAAGCAGCCAAAGGGGAAATGAAACTTTTTGAGTGGAAATCAAGTTAATTGAAGCCCATAACTCTCTTAAGCTTGCATGATGGAGAGACGATGGCGATTGGGGTTGCCATAGAGATGTTGTGGTGAGGTAAGTTTCAAAAGAGAAGTAGGGTGTGGTTTAGAATGGTGATGGCGATGGGTTTTTGATGGAAGAGAAGAAATGGAAGCATGAATTAATAGAGGGGGTTGGAAGGGATGAGAGAGGGTTCATTTTTTTTGCTTTAGAGTTTGGAGGGGAGAAGGACAAAATGAAAGATGAGTGGGGGGATGGTTTGGTGTTGCAGCATCAAATCCTTTAAATCATAGCACTATTTGCACGTGTGAGAGCTTGAAGGAATGTGCCACGACATCATGGTTTGATGCCGCAACATGGTACCACATTGTTTTTCCATGTGTTCATTGTGCTAAAGATGGTGCCGCAACATTCTTTATGGATGCCACAACATCAAACATGCTACCTACCAATTCTGTCTCCATGTGCAAACTTGTGCTGTGGTAGGATGTTTTGATGCCGCAACATCACACTCGCTGACTCTTTTATGCTCAGCCTACTTGAAGGGGTGCCACAGTAGCATGGTGGTGATGCTGCAGCATCAAACTTGATGACTCTCCTCTGCTTGGCCTAGTTGAAGTGATGCCGAAGTATCGTGTTTTGATGTCGTAGCATCAAACATGCTGCCTCCTTTACATTCCCCATGTATGAAATGATGTCATGGTATGATTTTTGTGTGCCATAGCATTTAATTCTATAACTCCCAGTAGGTTGTTGTGATGAATTAGAATGCTACAGCATCCTTTTTGTGTGCCGCAACATCAAACTTGCTAGTTGACCTTTGTGATTCAATTTCCTTCTTCTCCACATAATGGTTGTTTTGGATGAAAATCTGATATCTTCTTGGTAAATCTGGATTCCAAATAAAAGCCTTAACTTGCCAAACACCACAATGATTCAAATTAACAACATAAGTTTATTGTAATTATAAGAAAGAAAATAAAGCTACATTTTCAAAGGAAATTGCTAATCTAAACTAACTCAAGGTAATTGAATGAAAATAAAGCTGAGAGAACTTCGGTTGCCTCCCAAGAAGTGCTTGGTTTAAAGTTTCATCCCAACTATGATTGACTTCATTCTTCTTCCTTGAAGTGGATGATGTCTCCACTTTTGCTTTCATGCTTATAGTATCGCTTGACTCACTATCCATTCACTTGAAATGTCCTGCCATCATGTGTCTGTAGCTCCACTTCTCCATAAGAAAATACTTTGTTCATGGTGAAAGGGCCAGACCATCATGACTTCAGCTTTCTAGCAAATAACTTCAACTTGGAATTGAAAAGCAGAACTTATTGGCCTGGTTGGAGCTCCTTCTTGATGATGAGCTTGTCATGCTATTGCTTGGTGTGGTCGTTATAAATCCATGCACTCTCATAAGCTGCATTATAGAATTCTTCCACCTCATTGAGCACGAATATCATCTGCTTACCTGAAGCTTCAAAATTAAAATTCAACTTCTTCAAAGCCCAAAATGCCTTGTGTTCTAGCTCAATCGATAGATGAAAGGCCTTTCCAAACACCAAATGGTATGGCGACATGCTAATTGGTGTCTTAAATGTGGTTCTATATGCCTAAAGCACATCATCTAGTCTCTTAGACCAATCTTTTCGATTCATGCCGACTGTCTTTTCCAGAATTTGTTTGATTTCCTGGTTTGAAACTTCTGCTTGCCCATTTGCCTGAGGATGATAAGCAAGGGTCACTTTGTGTCTCACACCATATCTTGAAAGTAAGTTGTTGAACAACTTGTTGCAGAAATGTGAGCCTTCATCGTTGATAATTGCTTGTGGTATCTTGAATCTGGTGAAGATGTTTTTTTTGCAAAAATTTCAGCACTACTTTTGCATCATTGGTGGTCGTGGCTATTGCTTCCACCCATTTGGAAACATATTCCACTAAAGAAGAATATATAAGTGGCTAAAAGACATTGGAAATGGTTCCATGAAGTCAATTCCCTAGACAAAAAAAATCTTCACCTCAAGGACATTTGTCAATGGTTGCTCATGCCTTCTTGAAATTGTACCTGCTCGCTGATAGTGATCACTAGTTTTCATAAACTTGTAGCTATCATTTAAAGAGTGTGGGCCATTAAAGGCCAGACTGGAGAACTTCCACAGCTGTCTTGTTAGCACCATGATGACCTATGTATGGAGATGAGTGACATTGCTGCAAGATGTCATGCACTTCTTCTTTTGGAATACATCTCAGAATGATTTGATTGGTGTATCTCTTGAATAACAAAGGCTCATCCTAGAGATAAGCCTTGATATAATGCAGGAACTTCTTCTTTTGTTGCCATTACAATTCGGGAGGTAAGGTTCCACATGCAATGTAGTTAACAAAATCTATGAACCATGGACATTTTCCATTTAGCACAAAAAATTGCTCATCTGGAAACCTCTCTTGAATTTTAGTCTTCTCCCCTAGATGCTCTAATCTGGATAAGTGACTAGCTACCACCTTATCACTTCCTTTCTTGTCTTGAATTTCTAGATCAAATTCATGCAACAACAAGACCCACCGAATCAACCGCGGTTTGGTATCTTTCTTTGCAAACAAGTATCAGAGGGTTGCATGATCAGTGTGCATAATGACTCTAGAACCAATGATGTATGACTAAAATTTCTCTAATGCAAACACCACTACTAGCATTTTCTTTTCAATTATCGTGTAATTCTATTGTACTTCATCCAAAGTGTAACTTGCATAATAAATGGCTCTGGTGATCTTTTCATATTTTTATCCAAGAATTGCTCCCACTGCAATATCACTAGCATCATACATGATTTCAAATGGTTGGTCCCATTGAGGCATCATTAGAATTGGAGTTTAAATCAACTTCTCCTTCAGTTTATTGAATGCCTACAAGCAAGATTCATCAAAATTAAAAGGAGTATCTTTTTCAAGGAGATTACATAAAGGTTTAGAGATTTTTGAAAAATCCTTGATGAATCTCTTATAGAATCTTGCATGGCCAAGGAAACTATGAATTCGTTTTTGGATAAAGGTGGGAGTTGCTCAATGACTACAATCTTTGCTTGGTTGACTTCCATTTCACAAGATGAATTTTATGCCCCAACACAATGCCTTCCTTAAACATAAAATATCACTTTTCCCAGTTAAGAATGATGTTAGTCTCTTCACATCTCTACAAAACAAGAGACAAGTTATGTAAGTATTGATCAAAAGTGTAAATAAAAACTAAGAAATCATCCATTAAAACTTCCATGACATTCTCTATCATATCATGAAGAAAAGCCATCATGCACCTCTAGAAAGTGGCAGGAGCATTACACAAGCTAAAAGGCATTCTCCTATATGCAATGTACTATATGGAAAGGTAAAAGTTATTTTCTCTTGGTCCTCTAGGGCTATCACAATCTAATTATAGCCTGAATAACTATCAAGAAAGCAATAATAATCAAAGCCTGCTAAACGACATAGCATTTGGTCAATGAAAGGCAATGAAAAATGATCCTTTCTAGTGGCTTTGTTTAGTTTTCTGTAATCAATGCATACTCGCCACCTAGTCACTATCCTTGTGGGTATCAATTCATGATTTTCATTCTTAATCACTATCATCGCACCTTTCTTTGGCACACATTAGACTAGACTAACCCATTCACTACTGGAGATGGCGTAGATAATACCTACTTTGAGCAATTTCAAAACCTCAGCAAGTAACTACATCTTTCATGATAGGGTTAAGTAATCTTGGATGCTCTCCAAAAGGTTTATAAGACTCTTCCATCATAATTTTATGCATACAAAGGCTGGACTTATTCCTCTGATGTCCTCAATTGACCATATAATAACCGATTTGTATTCCCTCAGCACCTAAAGTGGTGTCTTCTTCCAAACTTGTCAAAGAAGAAGAAACAATCACTGAAAATATCGAATCATTACCTAGGAATGCATACCTAAGGTGATTTGGTAATTATTTCAATTCCAATGTAGCTTTCACTTCTTTTACAACTGCTTCTTCTTCTAACATTTCCACATTGTTGCTAGTTTCCTCTCGTGATCCCATCTCTAAAGTTGAGACTTGTTCTCTGACCTCCTTAGAACCTATCATAGTCTGGCTAACAAATTTTGCAATGCAATTTTCTAATGGATCATTAATGCATTCATCATTAAAAACTACATTTACACATTCATTCACAATTTCAATTCTGTTGCAAGTTCTCTTTCCAACTAGATAGTTCATGGCATGGTAGATATTGAACTTTACCTCTTCTTCATTTATTCTTAATGTTAACTCACCTTTTTGAACATCAATCAATGCTCTTCTAGTTGCAAGGAATGACCTTCCCAAAATGAGAGGCACCTTGTGGTTTTTTTCAATGTCCAACACCACAAAATCAATAGGAAAGATGAACTTATCCACCTTTACTAACACATCTTATATGATTCCCCATGGATGGGTCAAAGACCTATCTGCTAATTGCAATGTGATGGTGGTTGGCTTCACTTATCCTAATCCAAGTTTCTAAAAAATTGAAAGAGGCATCAGATTAATAGATGCACTTAAATCACACAAAACTTTGTGAAATGAAGATTTTCCAATAGCACATGGGATAGTGAAACTCCCTAGATCTTTTAGTTTATGAGAATGTTTTCTTTGCAATATGCGTTGCATTCTTCTATCAACTTAACCATCTTAAATTCTTCAAGCTTCCTTTTTTTGACATAACTTCCTTCATGAATTTTGCATAATTCTACATTTGCTCTAAAGCTTTTGCAAAAGGAATGCTAATGTGAATTTTCTTAAAGATTTCAAGAAATTTTTTGAATTGATCATCTATTTTTTCCTTTTGAAATCTTTGAGGAAAAGGAAGTTGAGTTTTTAAAATAGGAGTGTTATCAACAAATGAAATTCACCCTAGTTTAGAAACTTCCTTATTTGGTTCTTCGTGTCTTTCTTCTTAAACTTGTCTTTGTGTACTTTTTTGATCACCTTCTTATGAGAATGAATGTGTCTCCTCTTGCTTCTTTGGAGACTCCAATTCTCTGCCACTTCTTAATGTTACAACACTGCATTGCTTCCTTGGGTTCTTTTTTGTGTTGCTTGGAAAATAACCCCTATTCAAATTGCTAGAAGAGTTTGCTAGTTATCCAATCTATGCCTCCAACGATTTGATAAAAGAGTTGATGTTTCCCATGTCAATTTCTATGTTATCCAATCCCACTTCATTTCTTGAAAATTTAGTTTAGCTCTCCATTACAAAAGTGGTCATAAGATCTTCAAGTGTTGGCTTCTTTTCTGTTGGATGAGACTATTGAGGAGATTGGAAACCTAGAGGAGGATCAATGGCATTCCTGAGATTTCCATAAGAAAGATTTTCATAGTTCTTCTACCCTGGATTGTATTGATTTTACATGTTGTTCCCATAGTAATTGTTGTATCCCCTATTGTTCATAAATTGCACCTCTTCCTTAGTGTGATCTATAGCCATGTATGATACAATTGCAGAAGGAGATTCTCCTGTCAATGAGGCACCCCTTGATGATCAATTGGCTATGGCAAGCTGATGGGTGAGAGATGAAATTTGTGCTATAAGAGCCGTGATGGGATCCACTTCAAAATAACCAACTACCTTTCTAACCATGTGGCATTCACTAGGCCATGCAAAGGTACAGGAAGCCATTTCTTTAAGTAAAGAGCAGGCTTCTGCTATAGTCTTTCCCATCAGTCTACATCTAGAGGTAGCATCCATAATCATTCTTGTGTAACTATTCAATCCACTGTAGAACAATTGGATTTGAAGCGAATCTAGAAAACCATGCTGAGGACACCTTCTAATCAAATCCTTGAACCTCTCCTAGCATTCATAGAGTGGCTCAAAGTCCATTTGTTTGAATTATCCAATCTCACTTTTGATTTGAACAGTTTTTGCAGGTGGGAAGAACTTTGTTAAGAACTTGTCCACCATTTCATCCTAGGAGGTGATGCTTCCTAGTTGAAGGCTTTGCAACCATACTCTTACCTTATCCCTCAAAGAAAAAGGGAATAATCTCAACTTAATGGCCTCATCTGGGACTCCATTCATCTTGATTGTATTACTGATTTCTTTGAACGTGGCCAGATGAACATTTGGATCTTCATTTGGAGAACCACCAAACTGGTTTTGTTGCACTATAATAATTAAAGAAGGCATTAACTCAAAATTGTTGGCATTGATTGCAGGGAGAGTAATGCCTATGTTGTTGTCATTGGCTATTGGTTTGAAGTAGTCCTTGATTGCTCTTTGATGATCTGGGTCATCCATCTTGCTGGATTAAGCTCGCTTTGTTCTCCTAAGTTCCCGAAGAGTTCTTTCAATTTCTGGATCAAATGGAGCTAACTCAAGCTCCACGAGATCTTGCATGCATTGAGAAGAAAGCAATAAAACTTCAAAATAGTTACAGATAGAAGAAAAGAAAATTTTTGAATAAGTAATAATAATAAAAGTAAAGACTCCAAATTAAATCTTGAACTATCTTGTAACAATATTAGTGAAGACTAAAAAAGATTGCCAGTCCCTAATAATGATGCTAAAAACTTATTCACTGCAAACAATACCGCAAGTGCATGACATCAAGCTTTGTAATAAAATGATGAGTAAATATCATCTCCACAAGGACTAGTGATTTTAATTAGTCAATAACTATTACAATGCATAATCTCAATTTTATCTAGAAAATTTAATAATAAAAAATTAAATAAGAGATAAAGATGGTCAGGTTCTAGGTAGAAAGAAATTAAGTTATAGAAACATCTAGAGGATCGACTTCACTTGTGTTTCAATCATTGTCTCTTCAGCTTATTATGTATTGATTGTTTTTTTTTATCAATTTATAGATCAAGAATCCCAATGCACTTAACCCCCTCTTTTGAGTGCTAGGCTAAGTACCTATTCTCAATATCCTAATTTTGATATCCCTATAAAAATTGGAATATTAAGAATGCATTAAGACTTATGGTTCCTTTGAAAAATCTTACATAACCCAGAAGCTTTCCCAAGTCATCTCGCATTATATGTCATGATGTTTAGATCTAATCTAGAGTTACCTATCCCGAGTGTTAATCCTAAATGCAATATCATTCAATAAATGGCTAGTAGATTGAAAGCATTAATCACACAACATCATGAATAAATCAATAAAACATACTCAATAGCATAGCTCATTGATTAAACCAAGACTTCAACATAATCCATCTCTCCTCTAGAAAGAGGAGTTTTGTTACTCATAATAAAATGAGAATCCATAAAACATTCATATATCATTATTAAAATTTGGATTCCAACTTTCATCTAAGTTACTGATGATGAATAATAGGTAAAACAACAAAGAAATGAGGATTTAAGTGATAGCAAACTCTTCTAGTCAGTGCTTGGCTTGGGTTGCAACTCGAAGCTTCTTCCTTCCCAAAAACTTCTCTAAGAATCTCTAAAAATGTTTCCTAAACTCGCCTAGATATCATCTAGGGCGACTTATCTTTGCTTTTATACTTCTTCTCATGAATATTTGTCATTTTGCTACATTTCCAAGCAATTTCAAAAAATCCATGATCATTTCTAAGCAATCTCAGAAAATCCAGAATCTTGTCTCCAGCTTCAATACTGGAGCATCAAAAATGGATGTTGCAACATCAAAATGCACTTTGCCTTGATTCTAGATGGATGCTACGACATCAAGAAGTGATGTTGACGCATCAATATTGTTGGAACATCACTTTTTCTTTGGTCAAGAAGGATGTTGTGGCACTAGAAAATGATGTTGCGACATCAGTGCTGCTAGAAAAATGGATTCTGCTTTGAGTCTGTATTGATGCTATGACATCAAAAATGATGTTGCGACGTCAATGTTACTAGAAACTTGTGTTTCTCCTCGATTCTAGAAGGGTGTTGTGGTATCAAGAAGTGATGCTGAAGCATCAAAGCTACTAGACTTAGCTTGAGCCTGTATGGATGTTGCAACATCATAATTGCTGCATTCAAAACTCCAATGTTGTGGCAACAAAAAACGATGTTGTGGCATCATGCTGTTGGCCTTTAATTTCACCCTCTTTTCAACAACTTGTTGATCATTCTAATTTTTCCACTTTGTTCCTTTTCCTTATTCATGTTTTGTGTGTATTTTTCTTCTTTTAGGCATTCATGTGCTTGTGATCAAAAGTAAACATATAAACCATAGATACACCCACAAAAATTCAAGAACATGTCAAAAGTTGGGTAATTCAGATACAATGTAAGTAAATATAATTCACTTAATAGTAAGGCATGGATAAATGCTTTTACTAACATATCATGTTTTCAATAAAGGCTTAAGATGATAACTCTATGAAATACATGCTTATATTTAAGCAAAAATATATTATGATCTAATGTGTGATGAGCAAGGTTAATACACTATGGATCATGATGAATTCTTCATTCTCTAAAATAATTTGTGTAATATGCTTGTATAAATGGTAACTTAACCAAAGAATACACAATTCAATCATATTTCAAGTTTCTTATATTAAAAGCATCATTACCAAAAATCAAGCCTTTAGTTAAGTTTTGTTGTCATCAAAATCATGCATAGTAAGCTTAACAAATAGGTGTTACTTTAAAGCAGTTTTTGGCACATACGAAGGATGATTTAGAGAAAGTTATGATGAAAATATTAAAACTGCTCCTGATGGACAGATTTTGTGTGTGGAAACATGATATTTGTAACAATTGTATATTTTATGCGCAAACTAACTCAAGGAATCTATATGGAGGTGTAAGAGAACCCTAATTTAGGTTATTTAAAGAGTTTTTTTATAGAGAAACAAGAGACTTTTGGAGTGGAGAAAGTGGTCACACACATCTTTGGAAGAAAATTCTACATGGGAACAAGAGGGAGATTTCAAGTTCTGCAAGATGAGTATTTTGAATATTATTTTTCTTCCTTTTAGCATGAACTAAAATTCTTTTTCTGGGCTAATGATGTAGACCTCATTAATTTTCTTTGTTAAACAGGGCTTGTTGGTTGATTAATTCAATTTTATCTTGTTTCATTTATTGTGATTATTAGAATCATCTAATTTGTTTAATTGCATGATCACCAATTTTATGAATTAGATTGATTATTAGAGAAAACATGGTTAAGGTAGATGCCATGTACTAAATAATGTTTTAGAAGTTCTCTTGAATGAATGAGTAGATGGTTAAGGTAGACGCCATATGCTAAACTATTCTACTTAATTCATTAAGCTCCTCTAATCTTCATGAGTTTTCAACCTCAATTACACTATATGCCATGGGTAATTGGAATGGGAGAAAATACTTGATTTAAACCTGGGCACCTAATGGTAATAATCATATATTAGATGGAATAAACCCAAGAAAATGAATTGAAAACAAAATCCCAATAATATATGATCTCATTGAGTGGTGAAATCGGATTCCTAGACTCTTGCAATCTAAGAATCTCTTCTATATTACTTTTCATTATTGTTCTCCATTACTTCACATTACACTTAGATTTATTTAGTCTCCATTACATCTTTTTAGGAACATGTTAGTTTTAGTAATTAGAGCTAACTGAATTAGTTTGAATAGTTCTCTATGAGATCGACTCTTGCTTTGCACACTATAATGTTATACACTCGTGCACTCGTGAGGAATTATAATTTGATCATCAAGTTGATAAGCTCATAATTTATCATATTTTTATACCTAAATTCATATTTTTTAGATCCTTAGTTGACATAAGTTCATTGATTTATATCTACATTAAATCAAATATTGCGGTCAATGAATTTAATTTGTATTTCAGGTAAATTGGTGGAATTTGAGTCAATTTGGGTGAAAATATGCTATTTTGGCAAAGTAATCTTCATGAGATCATGTACTATTATGGGAGCATCCATTCTAGCCATTAATTAATCATGATGAGAAAGTGGGATTAAGTAGTTGATTATGAAATGGACAACTAGTAGATAGATTGCTAGATGCATGTTGGAGATCAATTGCTTGAAGATAAAATCATTACTTTTGATTGCAATTCAATTAGAACTTCCATACATTATTTTCAAAGTAATTTTGGAATTTTTAAGGTTAATTGTATGCAAATCAGATGATGGGAGGTTTGTGCAGCAATTCAATTGAAGAAAGACTTTTATTTTTGGATGTGTCACACGTGTGAATATTTATAATATTTTAGCAGTACTTCATATCAGATTTTGGCATAGATATAGGATGATTTAGAAAAAGTATTAAGCATAAAAATTATATATCTTGTAATTATATAACCAAAAAATAAAGAATCACATGATTCTAAGATAGTATGAAAAAGTTATAACCAAAATACTACAACTATCTCTAGAGATTTTCTAGACGCAATGTGCGTTAACAGGTATTACTTTAAGGCAGTGTTTGGCACATATGAAGGATGACTCAAAGAACATGTTCAATATAAAAGATATATATATATATATGTATTGAAATTATCTTTCTAATGAATCATATGAAAAAGTTATGATGAAAATACTAAAAAAACTCCTAATGGACAGACTTTGTGTGTGGAAACATGATACGTTTAGTGATTGCGTATTTTATGTACAAACTAACTTGAGAAATCCATATGGAGGCACAAGAGAACCCTAAATTATGTTTTTTAAAGGGTGCTTATTGAGAAATAAGATATTTTGGGGGAGAAAATGGTAGCACACAATTTGGAGGAGACTTTTGTAAGGGAGCAAGGGAGAGATTTCAAGTTCTACAATATGCATATTTTGATGAGTTTTCTTTTTATTTTTAGCATGAAATAAAATTATTTTTCTAGGAAAATGATGTAGCCCTCATTTATATTCTTTGCTAAATAGGGATTGTTGGTTAATTAATTCAATTTTATCTTGTTTCATTCGTTGTGCTTATTGCAATCATTTGATTTATTAAATTGCTTGATCACCAATTTTATGAAATATATTGATTATCTTAGCATGGTTAAGGTACACACCATATACTAAACCATGAGCTCCCTTGAATGAATGGATAGATGGTTATGGTACACACCTTATGCTAAACAATTCTATTTCGTTCATTAAAATTCTCTAGTCTTAATGAGTTTTCACCTCAATTATTCTAAACACCAAAAGTAATTGGAACAAGTGAAAATACTTAATTTAAACCCACACACCTTATGTTAATAATCATATAATAGTGAGAATGAATTCAAGATAATGAATTAATATCAACATCCCAACAACATAGGATATCATTAAATGGTGAAATCAATTCCCTAGACTATTACAACTTGAGAATCTTTTCTAAATGACTTTTCGTTACTGTTCTCCATTACTTCACCTTACACTTAGATTTATTTAGTCTTATATCTTTTTAATACTTTATTAGTCTTAGTAATTAGATCTAATTGAATCAGTTTGAATAGTTCTCTATGGGAATGACCCTTCCTTTGCACTCTATACTACTATACACTTGTGCACTTGTGAAGAATTATAATTTGACTATAAGTTTTTGGTGCCATTGTCAGGAACTGATTTTAAATTGATTTGATTAATTTAGTTATAATTTTTCTTTTTCTTTGTTGTATTTTATTGTATTTAGGTTTTTTAGTTGTTTATTTTTGTTTCTTTTTGCTGAGTTGTGATTGCAAGAAAGAAGAACATGTGGCTAAAAAGATGGAGAATAGGGTGGCTCAACAAACACCGCAGTTGATGAAGGAGTTGGCAAGCCCCACCATTGGAATGTTGCCTCAATGCATTATTTTAGATTGCAATGCCAGGAATAATGAGCTGAAACATATACACTTTAATATGTTTCCTTCTTTTCATGGTGCTATTACAAAAAATACTTTAACATTTTTGCAAGATTTTTACACAACTATTTAAACATTTTCTCTGCAGGAACTTACTAGGGATTAGTTATGCTTAAGATGTTTTTCTTACACCTTGAAGGATGGAACAAAAAATTTGTTTGTGTCATTGCCTCTTGGTTCACATACAACATGGGATGCGGTGTATAACAAATTCATTGGTAAACTCTATTCCCATGTTAAAAGCACTTTTTCTCAAATGGATGTAACACTATTATTCCTTCCCCAACTCTATTATGCCTCATTTATCACCAATTTTGCTAGAAAATATGGGGATGAAGGTGCTTAATCAACCTAGCATGCCTCTTGGGTTTTTGGAATTTGGACAATGGGAAATGGAAGAAGATTCAAATTTTGGTGATTAGAAGAAACTGCTTAGAAATTTGGCCTTAGAAGCATGTTTTTGGGATGATGCCATGCATGAATATCATGGTAGGTTACTTGGTGTGCTATCGTAGACAACCAAATTTAGAACATTGCTCTAACTTCAAATTTCCATAGTGGTGTGAGTAAGGGTCGATCCCACGAGTATCTAGCTTATTATTATGTAATTTGAACAAGAAATGGGGGTTTTGAATATAATGAAGAAAGTATTATAAAAGAAATCTATCAAAGAAGAAACCCTTGATTCAAATCAACATCCACCATTAGAATCTAATAACTAATGATTGACCAAATTATAAATTATTTCATACTTTAAATTTTCACATTGGAATTATTTTTCATATCTCTCCTTCAACATAGTTAATTAGAAACTAGCATTTTAATTAACCCTAACCATTAAACAACCCTAGACCAATGCTAAGGGTTTAATCCAATAGCAGCCTTAAGATTTATAGAGATTGGTGAAAGTAAACAACACCAGAACTAGTGTTTGTATTTAATTTAGTCAAATATTCTTCCTAAGATTTAATAATTACAATAGTAGCAAATTATTAAACCCTAGTTGCTTCGCAAATTAGAGAGATCAAATGATTATGTATTGAATATCTAATCTAGTAATATATTACAATGAATAATAAACTAGTAGGCCTCCTAGTAATTAAAAATAACAATCATAATCATAAGCAAAGCAGAATATTCAATACTCAAAGTATAAATTGAATAATTAAATCAAATTAGGTCACACAATATATTGTATCTAAGGCTTCTGTCTTCTTAAACCAAGAATAAAAATTTAGCCACGCAGGGTCATGAAATCACAAAGAAAATAAAATAGAAAAGAAAGAAGAAGAAAATTCTTTGTCAAAAGTTGCTAAGAAGTCCTCTCCAAACCCTAACAAAAGAACCCTCAAATACCCTAGGAAACTACTATTTATATAAAGTCAAAAATACACAAAATAATAATTTTTACAAGTTTTGAAAAGTGGGAATGGAGTCAAGTGCTGCGCAGCTCGGTGTGGTGGGGGGTGTGACGTGGATTGTTGCCAACAACGCTAGATGGGTGTCGGCGGCGCCGATTTGCTGCCTTTAGTTCTCTACTCCTTGTTGCTTCTCCTCTGCACTTCATCCTGACTTTAGTATTCTTCCTATTTTTTCCCTTGATTTAGTGCTTATCTGTAAAAGTTATAAACATAAAAGTTGTATAAATTTTTCTTATATTTACAAAACATCTTCAATCATCACAATCGAAGGTTGGATGAAAGAGTTGTGCCCAAAATATGAAGTGATGCTAAAATTGTCCAAAATCCTTCAGTTGACTTCTTTTTGGACTTAACCACTCTAATTGTCTCCTAATCAAAATATAAGAATAATGAGTGCATATAGCAGTTAAATAAGTGTAGAAGATTAAGTATTAAGGGAATAAAATATGATATCTTACATTCTGATCAAATTCCCCCATACTTAACTCTTGATCGTCCTTGCACAAGCCTCAAATTCACTTTCCCTCAAAAGATTATCCAGGTTGCAATTATCGTAAATGAAGAACAAAATTCTTAATATATCATGAACAAATCATTCTCACATAACCAACAATTATTTAGTGAGCATTTTCTCTTAAAGATGGATTAAACTAAATAAGTATAACTCTCATAGAAATAAACACTCTACTCTCATGTGTTTGAAGGATATATGTTCCATTCAAATCCATTTCAATGAAAGTGATCTACCATAAGCTTGCATACCTTCTCATTTTTTGTCATTGGGATCACATGCATATCATAAATCATAAGGACTTTTCATAGGTTGTAATGGGGTTTGGGGTAAAAGTGGGAAATATTTGGAGATATAGCTCAAAAGCCATTGAAACTAGTGAAGTATAAATAAATCAACTCATGCTCAAATATATAAGACATATAAAGCCACTTGTTTTCTTCAACATCTTTCACCTTTGAATACATGATGCATAAATATACCCCTTGCCCTGTAATTTTGATATTTTCTTTTCTCTTTTTTCTTTCACTTTGACATTTTTTTAAGAAGAACAACATGTTCTATTTCATCAATCATAGCCATTTCACAAAATTTTAACACCCCCACACTTTATTTCTTGTACACCTATACATAGCACAATGATGACCCATGCTCCACTAGATCTATAGCTTGGGTAAACATATTATTTTACTGGGTTTCAAGTTTGTAACATAGGTTCACAATAAAAGTCTATAAAGCTCAAAGGGGCTTAAGAAGAGGAAAAACTAATCACAAGATAGGCTATTTGGCTCATGTAGTTCATAAAGAAGAAGGCCTTAATCATGTTCATGCTTGTATGTATCAATATAATCTCAAAGATAATCAAGGCAAGTTTTAGAGAAATAAATCCATGGAAGAATATCTCTCATGAAGAAAAAAATGAGACTAATGTGAATGTGTCATTTTACAGGCTCAAAATCTCACCAGCTTTTGTCTACGAAATCTAGTCATCACCATTCTCAGGAAAATAACTAGATAAAGCAATTGCAAATTGCAAGATAACTTATTCAATCATTTTACAAATTTTTCAAGCTTATTTTAATCTTGCTCATGACATCCTCAACCTCAAATCATCAGAAACCACCAAAATAAAGCGTAAAAATGGCTCTCTCTCAATTTTCTTTTTCAAAAATAAAAATAAAAATAAAAACAAAAATACCAAAAACACAACCTAAACCTAAATTCCCTCCCCCACACTTAAAACCTACATTTTTTGCTATGTAAGTCAAATGTAAAGAAGATAAAAAAAAATAATCATAATATAAATGCAAAAATAAGAAGAAAAGAAGAAAAAGAAGAAACACAAACTTCCCTTGCATTGCCTCCCAAGCAACACTTTTATTTATAGTCGTTGGCTCAACTCATTGCGTCTTTCTTCAATCTAGAGCAACGACAAACTGGAAATAATGAACCATGCATGTAGATGGGCCAGTTCCTTTAATATCTTTCATTATCCAATGGATAGCTCCCTTATGCTTCTTTAGAGCTTGCACAAGCCTCTCTTCTTATAATGCACTGAGTTTACTGGAGATGATTATAGGCAAAGTTTCTCTATCTTCAAGGAACATATACTTGAGGTGATTGGGAAGAGGCTTCAAATCTAGAATGGATGCTTGTAAAATAGATCATAAAATGCTCTTATCAGAAACTGGTAACTCTATGTAAGGATCATTACCTAATTTTGGTAACTTCGGAAAGTCATCTAATGCTACAATAGTTTTCTACAAATTAGTACTCAAAGGTAACACCTCATTCTCCTTGTTAAGATGTTTATTAATGGCAATTTCTAATTCATGTTTTCCATCAATTTCAAAAACTTCCTTTACATAAGAATCAATCACATCAATGAAGTAAACAAGATTTTCATCATCAGGATATTTCATAGCATCATAAATATTAAACTTAACAATTTTATCGTCACATTCTATGGTGAGTGTGCCATTGTGAACATCTATCTTAATCTTGGATATCTTTAGGAAGGGTCTTCTTAATAGAATGGGAGTAGTGTGATTACCATTCTCCTTATAGTACATAAAAATTAGCAGGAAAAACCAATTCATTGACTTGCACAAGAACATCCTCAACTACACCTTTTAGATAGGCATTGGATCTATCAGCTAATTGAATCACAACATCAATCTTATTCAAAGGTCCAAGTTTCAAAGAAGCATACAAAGAATATGACATAACATTAATGGAAACTCCAGAATCTAACATGACCTTTTCAAGTATAGTATTACCTATCATGTAAGGGATAGTAAACATACCTAGATCTTTGCACTTTGCAAGGAGTTTTCTTTGAATGATTGCAGAAGCATTCTCCCCTACTCTCATCTTCTCGTACCAAAGTTTTTATTTTCTCTTTGTTATACATATTTCTTTCAAGAACTTAGCATAACAAGGTACTTGTTTAATAGCATCGAAAAAGTGGAATAGTTACCTCACATTTACAAAAAGTCTCAAATATATTAATATCACTCAATTTTTTGAGATTTTGCTAAAGCCTCAAGGAAAGGTGGTCTGGTTTATATTCAAAAAGAGGTAAAAACTTACGTCAAGTTACTTCATTATCCTTAGGAAGGTCCTTGTTTGCAACAATACCTTTTTCCTTTGCTTTCTCTATTGGTGTAGGATTCATCTGTTTTAGAATTTCAACCCCTTTACCGCTTGTCAAACAATTGCACTCACATTTTCTTTTAGGTTCACCAACACCATTTGAAAAGGCAATTTCCCTGAATTTTGTGTCTCCAGCCGATTGATTGTTGTTCCCATTTGACTCATCTGATTCTCCAAACTCTAAATGTTAGCCTTTGTCTCCTGTTGAAATTGCAAAGTGTTAGAGGTAAGAGACTTAACAATATCTTCCAAAGACATACTAGAGTTACAAGCTTGTCCCTATTGTGGTGTAGGTTGGTATGGTTGCTTGTACTGCTAGAAATTTGGGCAATTTTGAGTTGTGGGTTGATTTGCTTATGGATTACCATAGCTGAAATTGGGGCCTCCATCCTAGGTTGTATGAATTTTTAAGGATCATACTTCCTTTGTGGTTGGCCAAAAAAACCACCAATTGCGTTCACCTGCTTAATAGGTTCCTCTTGAAGAGTTGGGCATGTATCAGTTGGATGTCCTACCATGGAGCAAATCCCATAATCTTTCGCTGTCTACATATTTCCTAGAGCGAATTGATGAACAAGAGAAGTTAGATTTGAAATTTATTATTCAAGGGAGGAAAACTTACCTCATTAATAGGTTTTGATGAAGAGTCTAGCCTATTGCCAAATTGTTATGAGTTAACTGCCATATTTGCAATCAAGTTCCTTGCAGCTTCAGAAGTTTTATCCACCAAAGCTCCTCCACTAGTAGCATCAATCATGCTACTTTTAGTGGGAAGAAGTCCCTCAAAGAAATATTAGATGAGTAGTTATTCACTGATCTGATGATGGGAGCAACATGCACATAATTTCTTGAAATGCTCCTAGTATTCATATAGGGGTTATCCACTATGCTCTCTCACACCACAAATTTCCTTCCTATTGTTGGTTGCTCTTGAAGCTGGAAAATATTTCTCCAAAAATAAAATCTTCATCTCATTCCATGTTGTGATGCTCCTAGATGGTAGATAGTAAAGTCAATCCCTAGCCAAATCCTTCAAAGAGAATGGAAAGGCTCTCAATTTGATTTGCTCTTCAGTCGCCCCTGTTAGTTTCATATTTCTACACACCACATGAAATTCCTTTAGATGCTTGTGAGGATCTTCACCTGCAAGACCATGAAAAGTGGGCAAGAGATGAATTAGTCTAGATTTTAATTCAAAATTAACAGTAGCATCTAAAGTAGGAAACATTATACATAAGTGTTGTTGATTCAAATCAGGTGTGGCAAGCTCTTTCAAAGTTTGAGTTCCAGCCATGATTTCCTCCTTTTCAGAATTTCTTTAAGATACACTCCTTAACCTGTGCAAACTTCTTTCAATTTCTGGTTCATACTGCAAATCACATTGATTAAAATATCATGTTGTAGTCATAAATAATAAAAGAAAATCTAATAAACCCAAAAAATAAAAACAAAAATAAATAGGAAAAATCTCGAAAGCATAAAAATCAACTAGAATGTCTCCCTTGTAACGGTGCCAAAAATTTGGTGTGCTATCATAGGCAACCAAATTTAAAACCTTACTCTAACTTTAAATTTTTATAGTTGTGCAAGTAAGGGTCGATCCCACGAGGAGTATCTAGCTTATTATTGTGTAATGTGAATAAGAAAGAAGGGTTTTGAATGTAATGAAGAAAGCATTATCAGAGAAATCTATTAGAGAAAAAAATCTTGGTTCAAATCAAAATCCACGATCAGAATCTCATAGCTGATCATTGACACAATTATAAATCATTTCATACTTTAAATAATCACCATTAAAATTATTTTTCCTATCTCTCCTTCAACATAGTTAATTAGAAACCAACATTCTAATTAACCCTAACCACTAAACAATCCTAGATCAGTGGTAAAGATTTAATCTAATTATAGCCTTAAGATTTATAGAGATTACTAAAGCTAAACAACACAAGCACCAGTGGTTGTATTTAATTTAGTCAAATATTCTTTCTAAGATTTAATAACTATAATAACAACAAATTATTAAATCCTAGTTACTTCATAAATTATAGGGATCAAACGATTATAGATTTGATATCTAATCTAGTAATAGATTACAATAAATAATAAACTAATAGGCCTCCTAGCAATTAAACATAACAATCATAATCATAAACAAAGAAGAACACTCAATAATTAAAGTATAAATTGAATAATTAAATCAAATTAGATCTGATAGTATATTGATTCTGAGGCTTCTATCTTCTTACACAAAGAATACAAATTTAGCCATTCAAGGCCATGAAATAACAAAAAAAATAAAATAGAAAAGAGAGAAGAAAAATATATTTTGTCGAAAGCAGCCAAGAAGTCCTTTCCAAACCCTACCAAAAGAACCCTCAAAAATCTTAAGAAACTACTATTTATACCAAGTTAAAAATATGCAAAACAGCAATTTTTGCAAGTTTCAAAAAGTGGGAACGGTTGGGCACCATTGGCGCCACCTTGCTCCCCGATGTGGTGCGGGGTGTGATGTGGGTTGGCACTAGTGGCCCCAGGTGGGCGCCAACGACACCGGTCTACTACCTCCAATTCTTTACTCCTTATTGCTTCTCCTCAACACTTCATCCTGACTTTGACATTCTTCATATGTTTTCCCTTAATGTAGTCCTTATCGCTAAAAATTTGAAACATGAAAGTTATATAACTTTTTCTTTTGTTTCCATAACATCTTGAATCATCTTAATCGGAGGTTGGATGAGAGAGTTATGCCCAAAATACGAAGTGATGCTGGAATTGTCCAAAATCCTTTAATTGACTTCTTTTTGCACTTAACCACTCCAATTGTCTCCTAAATCAAAATATAAGAATAATGAGTGCATATAGTAGTTAAATAACTATAAAATATTAAGTATTAAGGAAATAAAATATGATATTTTGCATTGTCATCATCACTTTTCTTTAATTGAATTTGGATTTTGTGTAAGCTAGGGCTTTTGTAAATAAAAGATTTCTGGAGAAAATGATAAGTTTATATTGTGGAATCTTGGGAAAAACATTTGACACATGCTTAATAAAGTATTGGGAGAGAATTGGGTTTGGAAATCATAAATTTTGTGTTCTTCATGAACAATGATTTTGAGGGGAATTTGATATGGATTGTTGTATAAACCATAAGAGGAATGTGTAATTTATTAGTTATGATGCTTTGGGGATTCATATAGGGTGATTTGGACTTGTAAAAATGAATAATGGACTATGACCTAGTTTAGGTTAATTGAAAAATTGCGTATGGGCTATGTAAGTTATAAATTAGTTGGATTGTTTTAAAGATGTTTAACTATGAATCATTTTGAATAAGTATTGATCTTGTCATATACAAAATGAAAATGGATGCGGCATGTTAATGGACTAACCATAGTATTTAGAAATTGAACTTTATTGATTTGATGTGAATTTGACAAAGTTACCTTTGTAAATAAATGACTTATTTGTATGTATAGGATAAGTTGAATAAGGTTAGGAAGCTATGAAGCTTGTGGCATTATGGAGATGATTCCTTAGTAAGGTAAGTAGACTGTAATTGTATGTTTATTTGATTGAATGGAGATAATTGTTATCTCATGAGTTTATGTTATGATATGTGAATGTATGAATGGAATGAAGGGATAGTGATTATTCCCTATTTTGTATAGGAATTTGTAAGAATAAAGGGGGATGTTGGACATTCCATCAAAGTGATATGTGAATGTATGCTTGATTGAAGGGATAGATTATCCCTTGGCTTATTTGATGCTTCAATATGTTAAGGATTGTGAATATCCTAGAACTTGACTATGTGAATTGGAATTTTGCGGAATTCCAAAATGTATATTTGGATGAGTTATGTTGAGATGTCTACGTATTCATTTTGTTAAAGAAATGGGAGACCTTATGGTTCCCTATTTTCATGTTTTGTTTTATGCATTGGACTTTTATGTATGGAATATGATAAGGGATACATGATGGATCCCTATTATTGATTATTGTTTTTTATATAGTTTACTTATTGAGTCTATTTAGACTCGCTCCTATTTATTTTTTTTAGTTGACAGGTCAAGCCATGGAAGATTATGATGACAAAAAACATACAAGAGTAATTTATTTGAGAAGTAAATATACCTTGTGATAGAATGTTGTATTATTTCAGTGGGATTGGAATTCCTTTGTGTATAGAAATCTATATTTTGAATCCTTGTATTCAAATGATCTTAAATCATGTATAATGAGAGGGAATTGTAAATTTTATTTACAATTTTTGGAATTATGATTGTATATGTTATTCAAAATATCCCAATGATTTAAAAGTGAAATATTGGTATATCCTAGTAAAGTATTTATGATTATATTAGATTAATTAAACTCCTCTTAGGTATACTTCCATCATGATTTACTTTGATCATGGGCAACTATGGGATGGTGGATGTTTGTATTTGGAATCTGTATTATTGTTTTATTTATGTAATATATAATTGTACATGTTAGACCCTAGTATTCAGGTTAAGCTTTGCTAAATTTTGGGCAGAACACCCCACCATAAAAGTGGACAAATCATGGTAAATTATAATGCAAAATGGTAGGTCATTCCTTGGAAGGCAGGCGTAACACATATCCAAATATAATATAATCGGGGAATATCACTTACCCCGATATGAACATCTATTACATCATATATTATACTCCTACATATAGATATACCAATAGCAAGGACTCTATCTCACAATCGAACACATGTTTAGCCAATAAATGGGACATCTACTATCCCCATCCATTCATGATGCTCGTACAAAGTATGGGATATCCATTATCCCTACTCCGTACTATATTTAACTGGAAGAGGAGCCTACTTACCTCAATGCAAAATCACCTTACACTCAAGTTCCATGACTTTCCATCCTACTTTGATGATCCTACACAACTCACATGTATTACCATTTAATTTATATACACTTCTTATATAAAAGCAGTTCTCATTAAACAAATTCAAGTCAAATAACCATAAATTTTCTATGCCATGATCTGTCCATGCTTCTAGCCATGTGATGAGAATGCAAAATGTCATATTTTCATCTCCTAATACTTCATCTTTTGCACCTAATACTTCATCTTTTGCACCTATTTGATTCCTAAATATACTCATTATTCT